>PHNY01002436.1:344-10592 GCA_003724115.2 Anethum foeniculum
GTATCCCGGTCCTTGACAATCTTTTCAAGCACATCATTAAAGTCTTCTCTTACTCGTGAAGCATATGCAAGATCCGTATCAAGAAGGTTAAAGTACTTCACTGGATTAAGAAACAAAGCAGCCCCATATAATGGTTTTCCCATTTGACCACTCCAACGATAATCAATGATCTTCACTACTTTGTTACAGATTGCAAGCTTTCCACTTTCAAATATCTTCTTGATTTGGACTTTAGCATAATCAATAACATATGCAATCTCTGCCAAAGCAGGTCTTTCATCACCATCAGCAATGCGTTACACTTGAAGAAGAGACTTTCATGCATTTACACAATCATCCACACTACTCCAAAAGACAGATGACAAAACGATGTCATAAACTCTCCTTTCATTTTCTGTTTTTGCCAACTTGGACCTGCTCCAATCCAACCCATAGAATAAGAAACACAATGACTCCTGGTTATTTTGTAGACTCTGCAATGTAAGAAAAGCAGTGGCAAACCTAGTAGCTCCAGTCCTCGCAAAATCCATCCCATTAGTTTTCTCCCTTATAGCATCAAGAACACGCCGGTGCGTATAGATAAATGTAGTGCATTTTCTTGCTTGATTGACTCTCTTCTTAAATCTTGGGATTTTTTCAATGTCCTCAAACATCAAATCAAGACAATGTGCAGCACATGGAGTCCAAAACAATGTAGGATTCCTAATCTCTGAAATCTGGCTAGCTAGCTTGTAGTTTGCCCCATTATCTATCACAACTTGCACAATGTTTTTCTCCCCAATTTCCTTGATCTTGCTCTCAAGTAAGTTCACTAACATATATGCATCATGTGATTCGCTTGAAGAATTAACCGAACCCAAAAATAAAGTACCTTAGGGACTATTAGCAAGGAAGTTTATGAGACTCCTTCCTCATCTATCAGTCCACCCATCAGACATGAGAGCTCATCCATACCTCTTACAAGCCTTTTCATGCTTCTCTTTTAATTTTTCAGTTTCTTCTTTTGCCTTTTTAAGTAGAGGAACCCTCAATTTATTATATGTTGAAGGCTTCAAACCTGGTTCATATTGGCTATGGACTCGATCATCAACTCATAACTCCTAGAATTTGCTGTATTGAAAGGAATCCCATATTCATTGAAAAAAATCACAATATGCATATGGACTCTTTCTTTCTCTTCCGGAGTCCTTAGGCAATTTTTCAAAGTAGTTTGACTTGCTCCCGGAGCATGCCTATCTTCAAACAACTTGTTCAGGGGTCTTCATATACAACATTGAAGCTACTGACTTGCTGGAAGCTGCTGACTTCTTAAAATTAAAAGGCTTGGCTGTAGCAGCCTTGCATTTCTTCCCGTTACTTGGTTTTGAACTTTGAATAATGTTAGAGGCTGATGTGGATGGAATTTCTTCAACATCATTAGCGTTGTCCTCTTCTTGAATTTGCTTCACATTCTTTTTACTCTTCTTCTTATTTTGTAAAAAATCGTGCATTTCTTTTGCAATCTCTTTTGTGATTTTCGGACATTTGACAATATCAGGATATCCACCAATCAAGTGTTGTTTAAACCGATTAATTCCTCCATGATTTTGATTTCCGCAAAGAATACATTTAACAAACATCTTTGTTAACTTCTGGATTAGGATAATATGCATACTTCCATCCCGGATCATTTGATCTACTAGCTTTTCTTTTAGGATCTTTAGCTAACTCTCTCTGATTATCTTCGGTTTCATTCTCCATTTTTTCTGCAGAAACAAAGAAGTGCAGCAGGATTAAAACAAGAAGAAACAGTGTGTGCGGCTGCAGGCAGCAGCAGTGTGTAAAACAAAATCGGGAAGAAGCAGTGCACAGCAGTGCAGTGCACAAAAAAGAAAACTGAAGAGCTCAGAGGCTCCAGACTCTTACCACAAAAAGAAACAGAGAGCAGTGATTTGTTAGAAGATGAAGAAAATTGACCAACAACAGTTTGGAATCATTTAATTTTTTGTCAACTGTAAAAAAAGAAGGATTTTATTTTAAATAAATTGATAACTTGGTATACAAAATATATTGATAACTTAAAAATCAAAAACTTGCATACTGAATGATGTATAACGAAAGGAAAAAAAAAATATTTCACAGTAAAGTTTAAAAAAAAATGAAAGTAAATTAAAACTGTAAAGAAAAAGAATCATTTTATGTACACACCCAGAAAAAATAAAAAAATACTTAACTAGAAGAAAAATAAAAAAAACTACATAACCAAAATATTTAAGAAATAAAAAAATAAAAGAGAAAAAACAAGTGGGAAAAAATGAATTTAGATGTATATATAACTAAGTGAAGAAATATATATATAATTGTTTCTATAAAGATAAAAGTAAACGTATGCATATATACAAATGTATGTATATTATACACATCCAGAATCAAAAATCAAAACGAAAGAAGAAGACGAGGAGATTAGAAAAGAAGATGAGATGAAGAAAGAAGATGAAGAAGAGAAGAGACGTAGAAGGGAATAAGAACTTACCGGAATAGGTGGTCCGAGGATGAGTTGACCGTTGTGAGAAGATGAAGTCGCCGCTTAGATGAGGCTGCTGTATCACTTTACGTTTCAATAAAAAAAATGTAAGTTTTACTTTAAAAAATCTAATTTTTCACTTCGGGTCGGATTATGGGTCGGGTTCCGAGTAAAACCCATAAACGCCAAACTCAGCAAGTCGAGACTCGACTAACTCCTCAGTATCGACTAGTCGCCGACTAGTCATCGATATGAAAACCATGCCCCAAACCAACGACTCACTGATAATAGACAATCCCAAAATGTGATGCACATTCTCCAAATCACTATCATCTCACCTTATTTCATAAAAAAAGTGTAAATCTCAGGTGGCCACCGCTCTACCAAGGTTGTGATAAGAGATGTATCAGGACATCACGTCAGTATTTGCAAACAAACCAAACCAGTCTGCTGCGACAAATCCTTCCGATCATCTGAAAGCTTCCATTTACATAGCAATATGCTACAACAATATTACTCTAAACTACCCTTATCACGTCCCGCCTAAATATCGTTACTAACATATATGATAATCATTATCAAATATAAACGTCTAATTAAAAGGCCATGATAATATTATTCCATCATAAATATTCAAAAATAAAATAATTTGAAACCAACAAAATATGATTATAGTCATTAATATGATATCTTGATGCCTTAATATAAGCTAACATAATAAAAAATGGTCCACTGCAAACCGAACATGTATCACCCTTTTTGAAAAAATAAATAAATTTCCCTTTTAAATTTTGAAAAATTAATGAAAATTAAATAGCATAGATTACCACATTTGACACTAACAAACGTCTATGTTTAACCGACATAACATGCTTATAAAATTTGAATAATCAAGTTACAAAAGCACTCGAATCTGTTTGAAATACCATGACACACGAAATGTGTTTCCAAATTTCAATTACAACAATTTAATCCAAAAAACGTGAACAAATAATCTGTATATTCAGGATAAATAAGTAGTTAACATAAACAATTTCCAGTAGATTATGAACCAATAATTTTCCCAATTTAAAAATATATACATAAAATCAATTATGAACCCTAGCTCTAATACCCAATTCATATACATACCATCAATTTCACATTATTACAAAATTACACAAGATTGAACCAAAACAAAATATCGGCACAACCAACACAATTTTTAGCGATATTGAACAAAGCAACAATTTACATGATTGTGAACCCTAACCCTAAAGTCCAAATCAAAAGCGATATTATACTTTTAAAAATGAGATTGTACGTAACAATTAACGAGATGGAACACCCCAAAACAATCAAACACCTTCAAAATCACAAATCGCCTTAATTTAATTTTAGTTTTGATTATTATGAACGGGTTAAGTGAAAATTGAACTAATACATATTTCTCATTTTAGTAACTTCGCGAGAAAAAGCGAAGAGAGTCATTAAAAGTATTTTGGACGTTTCACTGATTTGTAGAAAAAAAAAAGTACGGAAAATCATCATTCTACGAAAAAAGCACGGACTAACTGATTTTTTAATCCTAGCCGTTGAAACTTCATTGAACGGCATATAAACTAATTGATAATTCATCCCTGGAAATCATAATCATAACCCATGGTTAAAATCTAATCAACTACATCTTATTGTATTATACTTTATTATTGACAGTAAATTTATTTTTTAACAAAAAATTATATACTAAAATAATAACATAACAAATATAAAAATAATCCGCATTGCACGAATTTAAACATGATCTATTACTAAACTACAGTAACCGAATATGAGTATAGTTTAGTTCACCCATTCGGTTTGGTTAATTTGGTTGATTTGGTTATCTCTGAATCATGATCGTCATATTCTTTTAATCTAATGATCGTTAGATCCAAATATTAAAATAATACACTATATAGGTTCGAATCCGCCAAAATAAATATTTATATAATTATTTATAAAAATAAAAATAAGTTTTCAGGTATAAATCCCGCCTATAAAGATAAAAATAAAGTTACTGGTTTAAATTTCATCAATTATATACTATTTTATACTATTTAATCTTGACTAGAAACTATATCTATTCAAATTAAAAATAAAATTATAAAATTGTTAATTTTAATATACAATTATTTACAAATAAGATTTTTTTTAAAATCATATAAAATATAAATATTAACGGAACTGTGCCTAATGTAAATAATGTTTTTAATTTAAGTTTTTAGCAAAAAAAACAAGAAAATAAAAATCCCTAAAACCCCGTCCTTTTTTGCTTTTAGGGGTCTCAACTCTGAACTCTAAAACCCTGCAAGACCATTCAAACACAAAGCAATAAAATTCTTAAACCCATCAAACTAGTACATCTCTGTTCTGTATACATACAAAGATTGTGTTTGTGTATGTAGTCATGCATTCACTACCACTCTACATTGTATGCCATCATCACCATTCTCTTCATTACCAAACCACCATTATTTTCTTTCTCAAATCCAAAAATGCATCCCTCAAAAATGGAAACAAAACCCCAGTAATAAACCCATGATTGATTCCTTGTTTGTTTCCCTCAAGAACTTTGCAAGTCAAGGCCAATTAAAACAAGCTTTTAAAACATTTAATTCAATTCAAACTTGTAATTTTAATGACTCATTTCATGTGATTGTGGTGTCATTGTCTCGTTTGTTGTTATGTTGTTCTGATGTTAAGGCTTTGGTACATGGAAGACAGGTTCATTGTTATATTGTGGCTTCGGGTCTCGAAAAACATTCGATTTTGGTTCCTAAGCTTGTTACATTTTATAGTAGTTTTGATATGTTTGATAATGCTAGTTATATTGTTTGTAATTCTGGGATTAAGGAGGCTTTGCCGTGGAATTTGTTGATTTCGGGGTATGTTAGAAGTGGGTTTTGTGGGGAGGCGATTTCGATGTATAGAGTGATGGTGGAGAAGGGGATTAAGCCTGATAATTTTACGTATCCTTCGGTTTTGAAAGCGTGTAGTGAGGAATTGGATGTTGTTTCGGGGAGAGAAGTGCATTGGGGTATTGAATGTAGTGGGGTTGAGTGGAATTTGTATGTTTATAATGCTTTGATTTATATGTATGGGAAGTGTGGGGAAGTGGATGTTGCAAGGAAACTGTTTGATGGATTGCGTGAGAGGGATGCTGTTTCGTGGAATACGATGATTTCATGTTATGCGTCTGGAGGAATGTGGAAGGAAGCGTTTGAGGTTTTTGATCGGATGCAGGGAGAGAGTATTGAGTTGAATATGATAACATGGAATACGATAGCTGGAGGGTGTTTGAAGACGGGTAGATATGAAAGGGCGCTGGAGTTGTTTTGTCAAATGAGGAAATGTTTGGTTCACTTGGATCCAGTTGCAGTGATTAATGGTTTAGGTGCATGTTCTCATGTTGGTTGTTTAAAATTAGGGAAAGAGATTCATGGTGTGGCGGTGCGTAGTTATAATTTTGAATATGATAAAGTTAGAAATTCGTTAATAACTATGTATTCACGATGCAAGGACCTTAGGCTGGCGACTGTTATATTTAATTTAGTACAAGATAAAAGTATGATTACATGGAATTCCATCATTTCTGGTTACTCGCAGTGGGACCAAACTGAGGAAGCTTTCTTTCTATTTAAAGAAATGATTCTTTCCGGGTTTGAACCTAATAATGTGACAATTGCGAGCCTTTTGCCCTTATGTGCCAGAGTAGCAAATCTTCAGCACGGTAGAGAGTTTCATAGCTATATGATTAAGCGTGAGGGGTTTGAGGACTACTTGCTATTATGGAATGCCCTCGTGGACATGTATGCAAGATCTGGAAAAATATTCTTAGCAAAAAGATTGTTTGATTTAGTAAGCAAAAAGGATGAAGTGACTTACACATCACTAATAGCTGGGTATGGGATGGAAGGAGAGGGCAAAGCTGCACTGAAACTTTTCGAAGAGATGATTGCTTCCCAGATTAGACCGGATCATGTAACCATGATCGCTGTTCTGTCAGCCTGTAGTCATTCAGGCCTCGTTATCGAAGGTCAGATGTTATTTGAAAAAATGTCCCGTGTCTATGGCATAACTCCTCGATTGGAGCACTTCGCTTGCATGGTAGACCTCTACGGGAGAGCTGGTTTAATTCAAAAGGCGGTGGAAATTTTGAGAGGGATGCAATACAAACCAACTGAAGCAATGTGGGCCACTCTTATAGGATCTTGTAGAACACACAAAAATACAGAAGTCGGGGAATGGGCAGCAAAGAAGCTGTTAGAAATGAAGCCTCAGAATTCAGGTTATTATGTGTTAATTGCCAACATGTATGCTGGAGCAGGGTGTTGGAATGAATTAGCAAAGGTTAGGACTTCCATGAGGGACTGGGGTGTAAAAAAGGATCCCGGCTGTGCATGGATTGATGCTGGATCTGGAATTTCGCCCTTCATGGTGGGAGACACATCTAACACTCTGTCTGAGGAGATTTACCCTTTGCTTAGAGGATTACTTAAACATATGAAAGAAGCTGGATATGTTGCTTGTGAAAATTCTTATATAGAATATGAAGTTATTGAAGAGCAAACCGAATAGTACATTTCTTATTGAAGGTGGGACTCTCAACCTTTCTAAGTACTCTCTCTCTAGATTAACTTGTAAAATCTTTATACAAAGATGCACTTCTGTTTATATTACTTTGTATTTTCTGTTACTACCAAATTCAAACAAAATTGTCACTTTTTATGTTTTAGGTTCGTTCTAAACTATATATAATACAGAAACAAGCCGAAACGGCATACAATCAAAAACCTCATACGAACAGATTTGCTCATAGTCTATTTTTCTCATTCTTAGTTCGGTTCGTCTGAGCATTGCAAATAAGATTTATACATGATGGTTTTATATATTATGCTGATTTGTGTCAATAATGTTATATTTTTAGAAATATCTTTCTATACTGGTTAATTGCGGATGACTAACCTTCAACTATTCTGGTTAAACAAGCCGAAATGGCAGACTTTAAGAAGTCCTAGTTTAAAATTGCACCAACTAGTTTTCTTGTCAAATGTAGAAGTGACATGGATGGAGTTCATCTTATTTGATCTACGTCATAGTAGCTTGGGCTTAAGCCGCTTTTGATAACTATTTAGACAAGGGATTTAATGTTGTTTATATCTTTAAAAGGATCTGTCTCTCAGAATACGTGTTGAAACTCCTTTCAAGATGTTTGAGGTTATGTTTATGAAATTTAGGCATGAGTATCCATATATTCTGAGGAAGGTGTTATTAAGAGGAATTGCTGCAACGGTTGCAATAAACTTGTCATTGGTTCTGCTACATATGGCTGTAGTCATTGATGGTTGGAATCTTTGTCCTTCACAAATTTAATGCAGAGCTATGATACAAAATAAATGCCCTTTCCTTTGCTAGAACCCTTTTAACTTCCTGCCACGCTGGCAATGCAGCTGTGATGTTTAACCTGAATGGAAAAAAATGACAATCACATTTTTGTGACGACACCTTTTCAATGCTGAAAGGATCTGAGAAGAACTTACCCAAGGTGTTTTCATACACATATTTGGCACAAAGCCTTTACTTCTTTGAACTAAATTAATAGTTAGCGGACTCACTTTTCTGTTTGCATAACATAGGTTGTCAGATTCCAAAACCTTCTATGTCCGCTGTTGAGGCATTGGTGTGCATCATGCGGGACTAATTTCGATTATTGAGGAGGTGGTTCAGATGCTTTTTTTTTGCCATGGTGTCATTAAGGTGATACCAGTTACTGCGTATCAGTAAGAAAGATAAACCAAGTGTGAGAGTTATTCTTTCAATTGTTGAGAAGGTGATCAAGATGCTTTTGAATGCTACTGCATGGTTTCCGTAATTGATTCTACTTTCTTCATCTCTGTAGGTCCTTTTTCAACAGAGACATTTGCAATTGCGATGGGTGTTAATGCGCCTGCTAGGACGGTAAGATCTTGATCATTGCACTCTTTCTCGATGATTTCCATCTTACCAGAAACCATATGACTTTTTCTAAGTTCAAAAAAATTGTGGCAAAAGACATTATCTGTATTTTAACGAAGTTTTACTTGTGATTAACATATGAAAGGATTAAAGTTTAATTTTTAAAGTGTAACTTTGGAAACTCTATTGTTCTTTAAATTGTAAGGCAGGCCAAAAAAATTGTGGTTTATCAGTTTGGGTCTGGTAGAGTTTCTACTGTCACATTTCTAAATTCTTGTTATTATCAGTGTGAGATTGTTTTTATGTTCTAGCTTCATTTGTTCTTCTCTTTATCTCTTACTGGCCAGAAATTCAGTCCATCATCATCCATGCTAGACTCGCTAGTATCATACAACTGTATTCACATAGCTTTCAATATACCATTATCTGTGATGTCTTGAGAAGTTAATCCTTTTTTCTTGATATTAATTTAAGTTATTGGAATAATCTCTTCCAGTAGGTCTCATTTATTATATGCTAATAATACTGGTGGACATGAGATCAGTTCGATTCCGTATTTTCACTGCATACAAGTAGTGATTATGCTTGAGATTGTGCCTGTCCATTTACTGAATTGACTTCAGCTTACCGATCAATTGGTAGCTGGCACTATGCAGACACGTTCTTGTATTACAACTAGGTAGGCACTAGGCAGACCTTTTAAATAATGTATAAAACTTGCCAATCTTCTTGCACAGTACACTTGTGGTAATTTTCGCTACCAAAAGTTAAAACATCCTTAAGTGAAGTTATGCTTTTCACACACACCCCCACACACACACACCCCCACACCATACACATATTTCCTTTCAAGTAATAAAATTATATAAACCCAAAGCCTATAGGGTATTGCCATGTGTGGTATCTTACTGAATTATTTGAGGTTGATTGCCAAGCCAATTAGAGGCATAACTTGTCGTTTTGTTTTGGAAGTTTATTTGCATTCAAAATTCGCAGGTTATGTTTGATACGTAAAGGAAGTTTAACGGTAAGGAATTTAGACAGTTACCCCCAGGTGAATATACTCAGATGTCTGGCCGTGCTGGAAGGAGGGGACTGGATAAATTGGTACATTGGTTGTGATGTGTCATGATGAAATCCTTGAAGAGGAAGATATGAAAAATGTAATAATTGGTGGTGCAACGCGGCTTAAATCTCAGTGACGACTGACCTACATTGTGATTATGCATCTCCTTCCTGTTGAAGAAATTGAAGGTACTAACAGAAAATATCCTTATTGTGTAGATGCAGGTAATATCATCCCATTGATCAGGTTCTATTAACCACGAAGATTATACCCTTTCAGAAATTATAGACCAAACTACTACTATTGCTGCTTAATTATGCTTTCTCTTCCCCAGCTCCAGGGCATACACTTTTATCTGAAGTTAATAATTCTACTATCATGTCAAGCTTCTTCGTTTTATGTCCTTCACAATGAGGAACACAAAAAGTAAGTATTTTTTATTGCTACAGCAGCATAATTGAGTGATTGTTGGTTTATATTGGACAATGTAAAGATTTTGGTTAATCATGGTTTAGGCACTGTTCTGATTTGCGATGTCAACGCCTTGGTGTAGAACAATAGTTAAAAGAAATGAAGTATATATGTTATATATGTAAATTTGCGCGCTTAATTTGACACTTGACAGCAAGGATGTGACGTGGCAGCATGTGTTGACTAGTCTAGTGATGATAGTTTTATTGGAGAAAATGGATAGACATAAAGA
>PHNY01002475.1:2264-15690 GCA_003724115.2 Anethum foeniculum
CGTGAGTGCCTATGCTTGAAAGTTAGAACAATATGCAAAACAACTAATCACATTAAGCTGTTTAAGAATATGCGATACTCTTTTTAATCATCTTTCTTTTTACTATGATATTATATATTTTTTCGGTACATAGTAACAATAATGCATAATCTTATTAAAATATGCTTCTCAGTTTTCGCGAAATTGTTATTGAACAAATTACCAAGAATTCATGTATAATAATTCATAATCTAATCAAAATATGCTTCTTAATTTTCTCAAAATTGTTGTCGAACAAATTACGAAGAAATCATGTATATATAAGAGGCATCTTACAAGAAATTAAATCAGAGTAAGAGCACAATTTAGACATTGTAAATGGATATGAAAGAGTATTCACAATGTATGCATACACAATGTATCTTGAGAAATTATGATAAAAGCTCCCATATCATTGCTTGGCTAACTCCACCTATGTTACTGAGCTTCCTTCAGGGAGAGTCTGATACGACATATATATCGGTGTGTCATATTCGATCTTCTGAAAATTTTAGGACACAGGGATATTGTCAAAATTTTGAACAATGGTATGAGAGCATGATATTTTTTAATTTAAATTATATACTATGTCAAAAGTAGCCAAAACTTTACAATTAATACTCCTACGCATGTTTACCATTTCAAGGTGAAACCTGTTGGTTTGGCTTTGACTTAGCCAAGACTATTTTGAAATACGCCTAGAAAATAGGTTTACGTTAAAACAAACAGATTGCACTAGAAAAATCAATGATAAAAGAGTAAAACAATGTTTTATCTAGAGAAAGAAAGCGGGCAGGAAGCTCTCCCTTCTCACTAGAAAATTTCTTCCCGCCCTTCTTACTTTTCTTACTAAAAAATTACTTTTCTTTCCCGCCTACCTTTTTCATCTTTTCCGGCCAACCTTTACTCTGTCCAAACACTGGCCTCCTTTCTCTCACTCTCTACACGCCTGTCACCTTAATCACCCTCTCATTCTCTTCTTCCAGATCCAAGTGGTTTTACCCCCGATCTGCGCCTGTTTGCTCTTTTCCGATGGGTTGCAGGAATTCAGAGAATTCTGGGTCTATGAATTTCGATGAGTTTTCTGATATGATTCGGCATAATTATATCAATGCTTTAGTGCCTCTGCATGAAGATAACTTTGCTTTGCACATTAATGGTAAAGCATCATTTTACACGAACGATGTTGCTTACAGTGAGTCCCTCTCACCTGCTGGTTTGGCCAGAATACAAGAAAAGAATATGCTTATTCTTCATGATGGTTCAAAAAGGCAAGATGTTGAACCACTTGCAATTGCAACCGCTAGTTTTCGTGATAGCCACCGGGGCACTTTAACTGGAGAGATTAACTCTGTCTTTCCAAGGAATGACAAACAGGAAATTAGCACCACAGTCGTGCCTGAAGCCATTTTGCCTCCTGCTAAAGGTAACAATTCTACTCCCGCTGTTATCACTCATGTTGTTAGTAATTGTTAACATGAATATGGCTATCATGATATCATAATCATTAACGTTTAATAACTTTTTGACAAATTGTTCACTTGGTCATTAATATAACTTGTTTAAATTTCATTACTTGCAATTCCTAGCTATTAATATCATTGGATTTTAAAGGGGCAGAGAAAGAGAATGCCAAGACAATTTGATTATGATGATAATCTCATCTACAAGCCCAACGGGATGGCAGCTTCAAAGGAGACTCTTCTAGGAGCTGTCGTACTCACTCCACCCTGAGTGGAGAAAAATGTGTAAGCACATGAGTAGTTAAAAGAAAAGTAAGTTTTACTATGACATGGTAGACTAAAAGATGACAACGCTTAATATAAAGTTAGTAGTAAATTGTATTATATCTTTATATATATAAAAAATGTTAATGAATGTTTAAAAAATGTTTGTGAGAAAATCAAGTTACAGAACCCAAAACAGGTGAGAAGGTACTTGTAGCATCGAAATTAGTATAATCCTATCATAAGTTTAGAGGAAATTTTTCAAGAAACCCTTTCCAACCCACTTCAACAAAAGTGAACCAAGGATGGTAGTTTTGAAAACTGAATTAAGTTTTACCATAACTTAATAGACTGAAACATGACATATTCATAGTTTTTAAAGTCTTTAAATTACTTTTATGATTTTTTATACTAAAAGGTGTCGTACCTTTTTGCACGAGTGGTGAGGGCAAAGAACCTCAAGGTTAGATATAGTATATAAATACAGATGTGATGAATATGTTCGTGGTTGTGTTCCGATTTGTTCTTTGATTTTTTTAATAGCTTGAATACATGTGTTAAACAAAGTATATGAACATGGAATGTAAACAACACATAAATCACTAAAATATAACATTTTATTGGATTAATAGATTTTTCTAAAATTGTGAATAGTAACTTGAATTCTCAGCTTTAGTTTCCTAGGAAAAGTTCATCTAAACATTATATATACAAGCACTCTAAGATAAGGTTGGAGTTTACATATCCTAGTACAAGATAAATTTTACTAGTATAACTATTCATACTAAATTAAGAAATTTCAATGACACCAGTTGTTTATGTCCTTGTTGGTTACAGTTTTTTCGAAAAATCTCCCCAAACTTTTTTGTAAACTTTTACATTTGAACACTCTGAAATTAGACAAACACATGTGCACAAATTCTTAATTTTTGTTTCTTTGAATCTAAAGAATTTTTCTATTGCACGATTTAAAATTTTCAACTCCTCATGTCCTCAACTGTCGATGTAGATCATTTTATGTAATCCTTGAGACTTCACGACATAGTATAAGTGATCTCATGAACTCTATTTTTTATATGACTTTATGACATGTCCAAGTAAACTTGACTCGTTACCATGTAGACTTCAAGATACAGTTTTTAGAGTTTGGTACAAGTAAACTTTAAGACATAACTCATCAGAGTTTAAACTTCACAACATGACTTCGTAGAGTTTACTATAAGGTGATTTCACCATGTAGTTATATTAACTAGGCTATAAGTTGATTTCACCATAGAACTTTATTGACTTTACTATAAGGTGACTTCATGTAGCTTAACTCACTTTGCTACATGGTGATTTCATCATATAGGATATTTGACATTTTGACAGAGTTTCCTTTGAGAGTTGCTGTCTTAGCTTTGTAGACTTCTCGACATTGAAAATTATGGACTCTTCAATATATGACTTATTTGATTTTTCACCAATTTCTGCAACTACATTATTTTTAACAACATTCTCCGTTACCTAGATTCTGATCAGTTTTATCTTCTTTTAAGCATTATTTTACTTGATTGATTAATACAGAGAGAACTTATAGAAGGTGATCCAAACTACCAAGTATAAGTTGTGTACTATATTCGGAACAAAGGGTTCCTCAATTAAGGGGTCATATAAGTAATACTATATATTACTATACAATAGGTTTGTTTTAAAATAAATTAACGCATGTCCTGTTATGTATGTAAAGTCTTGACAGTTAAGTACCCGTGGACGTAGGCTTAGACACAAGTTTTAGCCCATAATTCCTTCTCTTATAAATATTCTCTTGTAATTTTAAACATTAAAAATATTCATATGACTAAAATCGATATGTCTTAACATCCATACGGTTGGATCATCGAGAAAATCATTTTAAAAATATTCTTGTTAACCAGGAACGAATCTTATATTTGGGACTTATGCTTTTACCTAACTTTCCTTATGAAGTCAAGCAAGATAAATTCAGAATTTTTTATTATATTTTACAAGGCTAAAATCAATAACTGTTAACATTCGTACGGTTGAATCATCCAAAAATTGTTTGAAAAAATTATTTTGTTAATCAGGAAAGAACCTCGTATTCGGGAGTATTTCTTTTACCTGATTTTCCTTTTAAAGTCAAGCAATATGAATTTGAAATTTTTGTTACTATTTTTTTTTACATGGATAAAATCAATAAATACTAACATCCGTATGGTTGCATCATCAAAAAAATCATTTGAAAAAATTATTTCACTAATCATAAACGAATCTCGTATTTGGGAGTTGTACTTTTACCTGATTTTTCTTATAAATTCAAGCAAGATAGATTTGGAAATTTTTTAATTATTTTTTTACATGGATAAAATCAATAAATGTTAACATCCACATGGTTTGATCATCCAAAAAATCATTTAAAGAAATTATTTCGTTAATCGAGAATAAATCTCGTATTTGGGAGTTATATTTTTACCTAATTTTCCTTATAAAGTTAAGCAATATAAATTTAAATTTTTTTATTTTTTATATGGCTAAAATCATTTATAAATGTTAATATTCGTAATGTTGGATCGTCGAAAAAATTATTTGAAAATTTTATTTCATTAATCATGAACAAATCTCATATTTGGGAGTTGTAACTTTACCTGATTTTTCTAATAAAGTCAAGCAAGATAAATTTGACATTTTTTAATTATTTTACATGGCTAAAATCAATAAATTTTAAAATTCGTACGATTGAATCGTTCAAAAAATTGTTTGGAAAAGTATTTCGTTAATCATGAGCAAATCTCGTATTTGGGAATAGTAATTTTACCTGATTTTGCTTATAAAATCAAGCAAGATAAATTTAGAAATTTTTTACTCTTTTTTTACATGACTAAAACTAGTAAATGTTAACATCTGTACGGTTGGATCATCAAAAAAATCATTTAAACAAAATAATTTTGTTAATCGGAAACGAATCTCGTATTTGGGAGTTGTACATTTACCTGATTTTTCTTATAAACTCAAGCAAGATAGATGTGAAATTTTCTATTATTTTTTTATATGCCTAAAATCAATAAATGTTAACATCCTTACGGTTTGATCATCCATGAAATTGTTTAAAAAAATTATTTCGTTAATCAAGAACGAATCTCGCATTTGGAAGTTATATATGTACCTGATTTTCCTTAAAAAGTCAAGAAATATAAATTTGGAAATTTTTAATTATTTTTTACATGGCTAAAATCAATAAACGTTAATATCTGTACAGTTGGATCGTCCGAAAATTTGTTTGAAAAAATTATTTCATTAATCATGAACGAATCTCGTTTTAGGAAGTAGCACTTTTACAACAGTCTTTTCAAAATACCATTGTGTGAAGACCTTTTTACAACAGTTTTTTAAAGAACTATTTTGTGAGAAAAAGCTTGTAGAAGATTGTATAACAAGGCCTATAGACAATGATTTATATGAAAAGATCTTGTGTGAGATCAACTAAGACAATATTTTTTTTGACATAAAAATCGTTGTTTAAGCAAATCAGTTATTTTCAATCTCACGGCTAATATCTAATCTCATTTCAATCAAGGACTCTCAATTTCCCACCTCAGCAATCCAAGTGAAAGCGTTTCCATCAATCACGTGGAGCCACCTTACCACGTGGTGCCCATTCAAATTCTAAAAGAGTTATTTCAGATAATGGTTTTTATCCCGTTTGATGTTTTATAAGAAAAGACTTTTTAAAAAAAATTGTCTGAATTACACAACGTATTCTCAAAACAATTTTCTCAAGTCATTATAAGTTTCCATAGTAATAACAGTTTTCAAGCATTGTGTTAAAGATTATGAATAACAGTGAGCTTTAAAAATTGTTGTCTGATTTATTGAAAGGACATTACATAGACAACAGTTTGAAAAAAGATGGATAACGGTTGTCTATTATAGTAGTCAAACAACAGTTTTTTGAGGAAAATCAATTCACCGTTGTATGAAAATTTGAGTATTTTATAGCATTGTAGGATCATATTTTTCTGGTAGCTAGTGTTAATAATTTTGATATGTAAATTTTAAATTTTGAGTAAAGATACTGCATGCATGAGATTGTGTATTTGGTCAAATTAATGTTTAGTAAAACTTGAACACTTCAATACACTTATGAAACTTTAAAACTTGTGATTATGGATTGAATGATATATTAGTTAAATTTGTGATTATGAATAAATAGATACTAGTAAATTTTGATTCTCGATTAATATAGATATCTAGATACATAGATATAAAGATACATAGATAGACATTGATCCTCTTTTCTTCTTTTATGGCCAATACGTACCTTTCATTGATATTTTCTTTTTTACCGGTATGTAATTATATAATTTACATTATTTATGATGCATTTTTTTTGCTTGTAGGGTGTTTTTTGGTGGTTTCTGCTAGTGATGGTGTTTGTTGTCATCATATCGGCTATAATGGCAAGAAAAGGCCAATCGGACAAGGGCAAGAAGAAGAAGGGAGAAAGGAGCGAGGGGAAGAAGATACGTAACTGACAAAGAAGTAGTAGGTTGAGGGATGAACTCCAGGAGGAGGAAGAACTGGAGGAGACTTGAGACGTAGAGGAAGAATGGAGGATCTAATGGAGCAACATGAAGCGGCACGTCGAGCTCAAGTAATTGCTCGCAACCCATGGCAACGTTCACATTTAATCGAAATTTGGGAAAATCCACCCCAAACCCCACATGAAATAAGCATAACACGTGGACAGTGTGTTTCTATCATTTTAATTCGTTTAGTTATGCTTCTTCCCATTTTATATTCTTGTAACTTAATTATATATATATATATATATAGTTACCTTCTTTGTAGTATCAGTGATGAGATGGCTAATAAAATTGGCTTACAGATCATGCGATCGACATGGCTATGAGTTTTGTTTACCTATCAAGATATCGTGGATAGGAATCCTATGTGGATTAGGAATGTGATTACCAAATTCAATGTAAGTGAATTATTTTACTTATTTCTAGAATATGTTCTAAGTTTTCTTTTTTTTAAATTCCTTTATGTGTATTTATTTTGACAAAAAAATTTGTGGGTTTTGTAAAGATATTACACACACAAAAGTTGATAGGCCCAAGATAAGGCTTATGATAATATTTTTGAACACGTGGAAAATAAAATGAAGCATACTTTGAACGAGATGAAGAAGAAGGTGATGAAAGAAGTAATGGGGACGGACAAACCTTTTGAAGCATTGAATCTAGGTTATTTTGATGATGACTTTGGAAGGAGCTTCTTGAGTATTGGTGAAGCGAAGCTTATGGTCATCACTCCAATGTTGGTGCCAGCAACCTGAAAAATCTCAAGACTTTGCATAGTGTGGGTACAAAGTCCTTTACAGAGATAGAATTGGTACAAGTTTTTGTATATGAGTGTGTATGTGTGTGTGAGTGTGTGTATGACTAATTTTTATTAAATTTGTAATGACTTATTGTTATTTTTTATTGATTGGTTGATGTATAGGAATATGTGCATAAGGTTGGAAAGCTACTACCCCAATCTTGGTGGTATAAATAGACTCATATGAAGAAGAATAAGGAAAAAAGTGTAAAGAATAATGTATCATAATGTATAATAGAGGTAATATAACTCGACATAGGAAAAGAAACAGGAAAATAATATTAACAATGAAGCACAAAAATTCAGAAGATTGAATTCAAGATAAATGCAAAGAATCAAAACATGGAATTAAAGCTTGAAGTCCATTGCAGAGTCACAGAAAGAAGTTCATTAACATGTTCAAGCCTCCGTGAAGAAAAGCATATCAGAAGACTACTAGTTACGAGAAAATGCATTGATTTGAAGTATTAAAGATCACAGTATTCTAGTGGAATGGAGCAATGAAGCTGCAAAGGACACTATCAACTTTATAGTGATTTGTAGAGTTCATAATACGAAGGCCTGAGAGCGGAACTAGCCGTTTGTGAACCAGACGAATTACACTAGGCGCCAGTGATCCGTGAGGAAAACTGAGTGTTATCATTTGAAGAACTGTTATGTGGGATTCGTATTCGAAATGAATGTTCAAGGTTTAAATACGAAGATCTCAAGATTGGAAGACTATTAGTGGTACAGCTCAGAAAATTATAGGATTGTGGTTAAAGCTTTGAATAACCTAAGTACCTTACACTAGGTACCTATGTTGAGTCCAAGGTTCTTAATAGGTTGAAAATTGGTTAAGTCACCATACAAGTGACTTTGGTCGAGTCCTAGGGCTACACTAGCACACTTGGTCGAGCCCTTGGTTTGTTCACCATAAAATCTAGGTCATAAACCTTGTACCAGGTATTGTGGTCGAGCCCTAGACCGACCAAAGGAATTCTTATCGAGTCCAAAGCTTTTTTAACCAAATTCTAAGCCACAAACTCATACTCATGAATTTGGTCGAGCTCCAGACTTTTACATGTTCAAGATGGTCTAGTCCTAGTTCTTTGCAATCCAAAATTATATTGTAGCAATTTGTAATACTTGACTATAATTAATCCACGTATACAAGTTGATCAAGTCTACACAAAAGAAGGAGCATAAGACATTCACTTCTGTTAATCATCTTCCTCAGCTGCCAACAACAAATACGAGAGCTTCATTGAAGGCTATATTTATTTATCAAGCTTGTATTTGTATTGTTATGCTGTCAAATTTATTATACCTAATCTTAATCGATTAGTGTAGCAAACTCAAGCTTTATATTAATACAAAGATATATTCTTTGAACTTGGTTTTGTTTAATTTGATTCTGCACTTAAACGACGAAGAACTTGTTTATAAATTGAATTATTTGTGAGTATTATATTCAAACCCCCACCCTCTACAATACTTTGGGACCTAAAAAAAAAGGTTCTGGTAAACCAACTCTCGTCCGATTTGGATTTCTTAACTGAGGAAAGCTGATTGATTGCGGTAAATTTTTAAATTTTCCTTCTTAATTGAAGCTAGTTATATGCATGCTTCACACCACACACACACACATATATATATAATTTGAATTGATTATGTGTATAGGGCCGATATGCGGAAATAGTGGAGGGGAATCGGGAGTGGTTTATGAATCAACCAGGTGGCAGGAAAAAGATGTGCATGCTATACATTGGTGGCTTAAGGTTGTGGCCCCTGGTAGTACAAGACCGCTGAAGAATCAATCTAGCTACAAATTAACGGGCCCAACATGCTAGTGGTGCAGATTCTTAGAGCTAGCCTCAAGGAGGCAGATCAATTGTTATGGATCCGATCTTCGTCTCTGGTGGTCCCAAATGTTTTAAATGATGCACGAGCAAATTCATGCGCCTATCACTCTCCTCCAATCTTTGTACAAGTGCATAATATTGCAAACTCTGCTCTTGAAATGCAGAAGAATACGTAAAGTGGTTCGCAAGCTGTCCCGAGTGCTATTGTTAGTGAGGTGACTTAGTTGGTCGGCGAAATCCTCCAATCGATATAACAAATATGAAAATGCATATGAAGAGGTATATAAATTTGTAATTTGGGATCGATTTAGCCAAGTATAAATGTTACTGCAATTTCATTTTTCTTTTAGTTAGGAATATTTCATAGTATTAAATTGTATATGTTCAGTGCATAGATGATTCGGAGAGATCAAAATAAAGTCGAACATTGAGAAGAGGAGGAGGATGACGGTGATGGATAGCATGAGGATGGAGAGGAGGACGACGCCCAGAAAGATGAGGATGACATTCTCTTTCATGGTGAACGTGATGATGACGATGGCAGAATGGTCTTGTAATTGTGTTTTTAGTTATGATCGAAGCCGTCCGTTCATATTAAAAGCTTTAAGCTTAAGTCTAGTTATTTTGAACATATTTTGTTGGTAGTGAACGGATTGGTTATGAACTAATGGTATGATGGTGAATTAACTGTAATCAGATATAATTTATTAACGTGTGGATTTGATGATATTTCCATGGATGAATGCAATTTGTATTTTTATATGTATTGGAATGGTTCTCTATTTTTAGCAAGTTTTATTTCTTATGCATTTGGTTTGTTTTGGTTTTGTATAGAAAATACATGGGGTAAAAGAGGATTTAGCAGTAGTTTTGAAAACTTGCAGGTTAATACCAACCATTTTAACTGACTAATTCTAAAACCAACCGAAAATGACCCTTTGTAGACCCAGAAAATCGACCAACGGCAGGAAAAAAAAAAGCTACTGTATTCTTATCCGATTACATTCATAATTCACACAATCTGTTTTATCGTGGTCTGTTTTAAAAATCCCAAAAGTTTTTGATACAATCCAACCAAAATAAAATTGACTGTAAATGCGGTCGGATTTATGAGTAAAGAGTCAATTTTATTTTGACCAAAACAGAAGTGATGTGGCTCTGACATGTGCCGGGAGACCCATACACATGTCAACACACGTGACATTGATACCGCAGAGTGGAGTGGTGGTCGGCAGGGGCTAGACACATGTATGTACATATGAGCGTCAAACTTGGTCATCGATGGTCAAGTCAATTTCTACCATTTTTATGTAAAACCGACCAGAATTAACCCTGATTGGGTTTTTTGAAAATTAACTATTTTTTCGATAATAGTTGACTCTGTTTCTTGTAGTATCATCTACCCATCATTTACCATTTTTAATGTTTTGATTGTAATAATAAAATATCAATATGTATTATTAGATATGTATTTAAGAAAACATTACATTTGAACAATTATACACTCATTTAGTAAAAAATATATTTAAGGAAATGTTAAAAATGCAATTCCAATATTTATCATCATCCTTAAACATTTTAAGTACCGAATTTGTAAAATTTATGAAATACAAATTTTAAAATTAATTGAGTTAAGATCTAAATAAGAATCTGCATATAATAATATTAATTTAATATTTATTTGTATGTATATGAAAATATACTAGTATTATCTTATAATATTTACATAATCATATTGTTATGTATTTTAAATATATTTTTTACGTATTTCTTAAAAATAATTGAAATTGCTATTGGTTGTATTTAGTTGCACCCAATTGTACTTAATTGCAAAAATCGTATTTATACAGATAAAAATTAAAAATATCATATATTTTAAAAAAAAAAACATATTTTCATATTATCATCCATTTGCTTTCTTTTTACAATCTTGGTTTTAAATCCTACATTGTTGTCCAAGGAAAATATGCATTTCAACGCTAAATGTAAACCCATTTTTTAGGCAGTTTTAAGTACTATTTTTGCGGTAGAAATTTGACACTGGGGTGCTTACATTTGAATTGACTGCGGAAGGGAGGATGCTTATCACCATGTCTACTTCTTCGATTTTTGGTTTGTTCCAGTTGTGAGGATCCCCATCTTCTTTGCATAGCCAATTCTCAATTTTAGATTTATCTACCGGGTATTTGTTTATATTTTTTGTTATTAGTTCTTTATCATTTATGAATTATAATGGGACTCAGGGCAGGGGATCCTTGGAGAGTTATGGATTACGATTTGCTAGTTTGAATGTCGGGACATTGAATGGTAATTTTTAGAATTGGTTGATCTTTTGCGAAAAAGAAAAGTACATGTGGCTTGTATTCAAGAAACTAAGTGGAAAGGGGAAAGAACCAGGGAGGCTAATGGGTTTAAATTATGGTATTCTGGATTACTTAATTCTCGCAATGGTGTAGGTATCTTGTTGTCGATAGACCTAAAAGACAAAGTAGTGGAGGTTAAAAGATGTAGTGATAGAATTATGTCTATTAAATTAGTTGTTGGGACAACAGTTGGAACAGTGATATGTGTGTATGCTCCTCATGTTGGGTTGGGGGATAGTGACGCAACAATTTTTTGGGGTTGTTTGGATGATTTAATTAGAAGTATTCTAATAGATCAGTTTTTGTTTGTTGGTGGTGACTTTAATGGCCATATTGGTGTGCAAGTGGATGGATATTAGGGAATTCATGGAGGTTTTGGGTATGGTGTCAGAAATGGGGGTGGATTAACACTTTTGGAATTTGCGAGAGCTCATGAGTTAGTTATCGTGAATTCTTACTTCCGTAAGCGTGATGATAATCTCATTACTTTTAGGAGCGGGGGTCATGCCACGCAAATTGATTATCTTCTTCTTCGAAATAGGGATATCAGATTTTGTAAGGACTGTCAGGTTTTTCCAAAAGAAGCGTGTGCTTCACAACATCGTTTGTTAGTAATGGATTTAATTCTCAGTAGTCCGCTGGTAGCCGGGATGAAGGTTGATACACCACGAATACTTTGGCTGAATTTGAAAGGGTTAAAAGCATAAGAGTTTAAGGAGATGCTTCAAAGTTGTCTCAAGCAAGAAGGAGATGTAGAGCAAATGTGCACTACAATGGCTACCTCTATTAGAAATGTAGCAAAACGGACGTTGGGGGTGACTTCAGGTAGAGTATTTTCTCACAAAGAGTCGTGGTGGTGGAATGACGAAGTACAAGAGCGAGTGCAGTTAAAGCGGGCATATTATATGGAATTCATGTCATGTTTAGAAGGATCAGACAAAGACAGAAAGAAAGAATTGTTTAAAGTTGCCAAATGAATGGCTAAAAAGGCAGTTGCAAAAGCTAAAGATAAGGCATACAAGGATATGTATCGGCGTCTCAACACCAAAGAGGGGTTGAATGAGATATTTAAACTTGCCAAATCACGTCATAGGCGACGCCGAGATCTTAGTTCGATACGGTATATTAAGGATGAGGATGATCATATTTTATTACATGCCGAGGATATTAAGGCGAGNTAGATATTTTTCTGAGTTGTTTAATGCAGCTAGAGGGAGAGAGATTATTTGGGCTCAAGAAATCTTTCACATTGTGGAGGATGAAAATGATTTGGGTCAAGCTATTACCAGAGACGAAGTGAGAGCAACATTGTGCATGATGGGTAAGGGCAAGTCAATAGGCCTGGATGAGATATCGATTGAAGTGTGGTATTGTTTGGCAGAACCTGGTATACAATGGTTGACAGTTCTCTTTAATAATATACTTCGGACGGCTAAGATGCCAAATGAGTGGCGGTTGATTGTTGTGATACCTATTTATAAAAATAAAGGTGATGCTCAAAATTGTAGTAATTATCGTGGTATTAAGTTACTTAGTCATACAATGAAACTCTGGGAGCGTGTTATTGAGTCCAGGATTCATAGGGTTGTTGATATATCAGTAAATCAATTTGGTTTTACGCCTGGTCGATCAACCATTGAGGCAATTTATCTCATTCGTTGTCTCATAGAAAAATATCGGGAACGGAATAAAGATCTTCATATGGTGTTTATTAATCTTGAAAAAGCTTATGATAGTGTTCCGAGAGCTGTTATTTGGAGATGTTTAGCAGATAAAGGAGTTCCACAGATATATATACACACGATCCAGGATATGTATTTGGAGGTAGGGACATGTGTTAGAGCGCCATTAGGAGATACTCCCTTTTTTCCGGTTGAGGTTGGCTGTAACACCCCCAGATACGGGGTCGGGGATCTGAGTCGTTACGGTCTTTAATTCCATTATCAATACTTAATCTTGAATCATAAATAGATACTGCATGCTGTGACCCCTCAATAATACACACACACCATTACCAGTTATAGTCCCAGAGATGAAATTGAAATAAGTATCCAGTCATGTAATCCATAATTAAAGTTATTACAGACCCAAA
>PHNY01002487.1:2971-13168 GCA_003724115.2 Anethum foeniculum
CGTGTAACCTAGCAGCTCTTAAGAATACTTGAACATTCTTTGAGAGAGTACTTAATACTACTGTTACAGTTTTTGTTCTTTTATACAAAAAATGTTTATTATTTTACTTGTTTTATATCGACTTGATTGTTCTATACTGTATTTATTCTCTCATACAGTATATTTGAGACCTAATAATGTCCTTACACGCCAAAGCGTGAAAGATGGTATCGACTAAAACATATAATCTTGATAATGTTTCTATATCAAATGCAACCAGGAGGCGCCTAGCATGTCCCGAAAAGTGTATTTGTTAATATTGAACGAGGGAGGGGGAAGAGTTATTAAGGTCAAGAATAAAATTCTAGAAGATATATATTCAAATAAAAATTATAAAATAAAATTATATGTAAACAAACTACTATAATCTATAGAAGTACAAACAACCACAAACATTTTTACAACAACCCCTATGGATCGCCCTCAGCAGTGTACAATATAAAAATACCACTACAAATGTTGTTTCAGCTTAATGTCAAATGTCGAAGAACATGTCCTTCACCAATGTCACCCCACCCCAAAAATTACTCCTCATATATACAAACAAATACATTATCTATCCACCGGGTGATAACATGAATATACAGTTGATAACTAGAGATAAAACAAGTGCAATCTAGAACATGCCCGTTCATTACACGGGCTATAGAGCTACATATAATTAAAATAGGCGAAAGGCGGTCCAAATTGTTGAATATGGGATAGAGGTGACCAAAATGCCAAACAAACGCGAAAAACCAAGTGCCGTATCAACTACATATGTCATGCCAATAAGCGTATCTTTGTGCCACGTAAATCTAGATATTGAGTCAACTCTTATATGCGAACATCAACAACGTATTACATTTATACGCTAAATATAATTTCGTATATTTTTGATACAGAAGAGGTAACGGCGTAAACGTGAAATGTAGAGTGCTTATTCTATGAGGGGGTAACCATGTACATAAGATATGACAGTGAAACTCACATCTATTCCAATAAATTTGTGTATATTTACTTTTTGAGTCTTCAAATTATCCAACAAAGCTATGAGTACAAGGGAATGGTAAAAAAGAATAACACACACCGAAGACGGTGGAGAATTAATGGTGTTAAGTGGGATTTCATATTACTCACTTCATTCAATTACTCGTAACGACGAGTTACCAAGTATAAGTCTAAATATGGACAAGAAAGAGAAAATAGGAAGAACTACGTTGAGAGAAGTCGTTGGAGAAGGCTATGACGAAAAAAGAAGAATGGGATGAGGTTGAGGTTGAGGGGAGAGATGAGTACATATTTCTGCGTATATTAACATAAAATAGATTCCCTATTGCGGTTAGCGCATTATGCGGGTATTTAGGGATAACAAATCGAAAACTGTATTTTGGGTCAATGTATACCTAAAAATGAGTATATCGATTATTTTCTCTTATTTTATAAATAAGTGGTAGTATATTTAAATTATTATAGAGATTATTATTACAAAAATATTGGTGTTTGTCATCAATTTCAATGATTTTCATCACAGCCTATCAATGATATTTCATCACACGATTTGCTAATGTATACCATATATCACACTAATATTACTATTTCGATCTACTATAAAAAATTATGAATTAAATATTAAAAAATGTATCAACTGAAAAATGTATGTTTTAAGCATTTACGTGCATTGTAACCGTTCATACCTCTTATTAAATAAATTGTATATACCTCTGTCACCCATGTGGTACAAATAAGTTCAACTTCACATAAAGATTATAATATAAGGAACTTTCATGTATATAAGTACAATACAAACTTGTAATGATATTAACTGTTCTATTACTCATTAATCACATTTCTAACACACAAAATATTTCTGACACATTTCTAACCTACAAATACATAAAATAATTCTGAACAAATCAATACTTTGTACATATTTAGAGTATGTTCATGCATGACACTGGCTAAAGATTACATTGTGTATAAATAGTGGACCTCCAAAATATATTCTTATTTTACCTGATTAATGCTTCATTATTTTTCTCAAGTGATGATACTTACTTCTTTGAAATATTAATAAAAAAGACACTGTAAGTTTTAGCTTATAGTATTTATAAAACATAGATCATGTTTATATAGTTGTTTGGCTACATCCTTACACGCCAAAGCGTGAAAGAATGGTATCCACTATAACGGATAACCTTGATAATATTTCTATATCGAAGGCGCCTAGCATGTCCCGAAAAGTGTATTTGTTAATATTGAACGAGTGAGGGAGAAGAGTTATTAAGGTCAAGAATTTTTTTTTTTAAAAGACTTATATTCAAATAAAAATTATAAAACAAAATTATATGTAAACAAACTACTATAATCTGTAGTAGTACAAACAACCACAAATATTTTTACAGCAACCCAAAAATGTCAAATGTCAAATGTCGAAGAACATGTCCTTCACCAATGTCACCCCATCCCAAAAATTACTCCTACTATATACAAACAAATACATCATCCGTCCACCGGACGATAACATGAATATACAATCCATAATTGGATATAAAACAAGTGCAATTTAGAACATGCCCGTGCATAGCACGGGCAATAGAGCTAGTTAATTTTAAAAGAGGAAAGAGACTTTTAAAAAGCTAAACTCTAAATATTAAAAAGGTGATAAGCTATTTAACCCCCCAGCTTATCTTACCCACATACGAGACCTATAAAAATCTAATCCTTAAAAATAAACACAATCGTACATATTCCGCTTTACTATCCCAGCAACCTCCGATTTTGTGTTGTTTAAAAATTCCTCCAACTAACAACTTTTAATTGGATCATCGAACTCAAAAAGTTTTCAATCAACTAACTACAGTAATTAAAACTTTCAATAAATGCTACTTGCTGTCTCTCGTTATTCTTTTTTTAACTTTTAGATAAGTTTCTTCTTTTTTGTATAAATCAAAAATTTTTACTTTCGAAATCCATTTCTTTTGCATATTCGTACAGTCAAGGATGATTAATAATTTGATTGTGTTTACGCTTATTCATAAAATCTACCTTATGCAGACAGCGTTGGCATTTTTATCGTTGATTACTAAGAGAATGAAACCAATCTTATTACACTGGTATCCATGCTTGGCACCATCCTACTGATTTACCCCTTCTGATAAAGTTTTATAAATGGACTTAAATTTCACATGCATTTTTCACTCGTATATAGACATTGATGATTTGTAATATTGAATTGTAATATTGAAGCAGAGATAGTTGAGGAAGGTATATAAGTTGTAGCCCGGAACTTAATTTTCTTCAAATCATTTGGGACTTGCACTGTGTAGAGCACTTGATTATCTGCGACTGCAATGCACATTTTTACATAAATTAGCCAACTGAGGAAGGTATATAAGTTGTACTGCAGCACTTGATTTCTTCTAATCATTTTGGACTTGCACTCGGTAGAGCACTTGATTAATCAGCAATAAACATTTTATACAAATTAGCGAATTGTAGTGTCGCTTGATCCTGTATGTAGAGAACATAGTTTCTAGCAAGTGACACGAGTTGTAATTGTTAGAATGGTGCTCCAGGTGCAATATTTAAACCACATGTGAGCAGGGACACTTGCGAAGTTGTATGTTTTGTTCACAACAAACAAGCAGCCTTCTCCGAGTATTTTTAACATTAAACACTACCGCGTGTTGACATCCATGCGTTAAGTTGTTATGCAGTATATAAACATGATGATTTATTATTTATCTATATCTCATTTATTACCAAAAAGGGAGTTAAAAAACCATTATATGACCATTAGCAGCCACAGCAGCATCCTACAAGAATTGATCGCAATTCCAGTACAAGTGCTCCATGATATTAGGTATAAACTGAATAACAAATATATTTTTTTACTGTTGTCAAAAAAGAATTAAGAATTATATTTTTTATTATATAAAATCATTAACTATCAAAATAGTTATTTAGGTTATCGAAAACATTCAAGAGGAAAAACAAATTATAAATGATGCATTTTACGAAACAAACGGAAGGCCAACACAAGACAAAAATCAACAAAAATAATACTCACAAGATTATAAGAAAAAATAGACGAGGAATCTCAAAAGAATCACATGTTAATTTGGTAGAGCATTGAATCTCCATACACATACAAAGACAAAAAGAAATCCTTCAAAAAAACGAGAAATAAACATAAAAACAAAAGCATTTTTATGTCGGTCACGCTAATCATATATTTCCACATCACTGCCCGAATCATAATCCTCCGAATCATATTCCCCGGAATTGGAATCATCCTCTGAACTGTATTCTGTCTGCAAAGTATATATCAAAGAAACCAATAACAAGGTTTGGCGATATTATACAGATATACATTTTGCTCTTTAAATTGAAGGGAATATTTATCATATTTCATGAGCAAATCAAACAAGGTCCACTTACCTTCTGACGTAGTTTGGGTGTAGTACGAATGGGAATATCATCGTCGTTTTCACCACTTTCTTCGCTATTTGCAGAAAAAACAAAATAATTAAAATGTGAAGTGTCCCAGAGGACGTTATAGAAATGTCATAGCAATGACTAAATTACAAGTGATGGCTAAAAAAATAAACTAGCTAGGTGATGGCTAAATTTATTTTTTCCATGCAAATTAGGGGCTCCGGACTTCTGCTGTTAAGTCAAACATATAATAATATTAACGAGGGTAAAACGTTAAAATCAATAAAGACAGAGATATAGCAAGAGACGGTGTTCTATATAACAGAACATGGCAATAGTATATTCATAATATCCATATCCGATAATTCAGTAATCTACTAAACAAAACATGTTCAAGAATCTTAAAACAGAGACAAGGCAAGAAAGTGTCTCACTAAGAAAAATGATGATGGTACAAGCCTGCCTCTTTAACTTGTTTATTCCTATCATCTGTCGGCCTGGTGGTAAAACAAATGTATTAGCTATAGAACATTAACATAAAAACAATTAAATGTTGCAGCAATTAAAATAAACAGCTAAATTGGAAGGGTTAACTTACAACGCAAAGCAGCCAAGGAAATTTACAAATGTGATGCCTCCCTGAGAAAAGTCACTAAAGCTATATTCGTGAAAACCACGACGTTTCAGCTGAAAATTCAATTCACCATTCGCCTTATCAGGAAGCCTAACAATTGTAAACATGTAGACATGTACTCTGATATTGTCAAAGACAGCAAGGCAGAAATTTCCCTTCCCACAATCGGCAAAATAGCTAGACAGTTCCCCTTCAGTTTCGTAGGGTTCAGTTTCAAATATTTTTACAGGTTCTCCAAAATAAGAGGGATATACGTTCAACCGGCGTCCTTCTACATAGCCTTCTTCAGAAAGGTAGATCAACACTACGTCCTTGTATCTAGGGTCCAAGTAAGTGGTTGCCATGCCGCGGAATGGAAGCAGTTCATTATAATTGGGCATGAAAGATTTGCAAATCTGCTTAGCATGGTGGAGATATGATGGTCCATCGGGTGAAGATATACACAAACAGTTCCCAAAAACAAACCAAGAGAAGGGTGTTCTCCCGGAAATCTTTTTATTACCAGATATTGAAGAAGACTGAATGAAGTAAGGATTCATCATTTCGCTCCAAAAATTTTGCTTGGGATAATAAATTTCGAAAGACCGGCGACGTGAATAGGTACTGGTATTTAAAACATAAAGCCTCTCACAAAGCTCAACCACAATCGGTCTGATCTTCAGTCCTTGCATCGGGGGAATGTCAATGTAAGATACACGTCTTCTCTGAGTATCATAAGTTATCATTCCACATCGATATGGCTTGTCTACATGTTCAGTCACACTTCCACCAGCGAACACGATTTTGGAATCGAAAACACCACAACCCATATCTTCAAGACCCTTGATTTGAGCTTCGAGCCTGAACGTGTCCCTTGAATGAACTTTCGTTTCAAGTAAATCACTTGGCTTAGCAGAATATATCAAATACATAGGCACATGCTCCTGACAAGTAGATACAGCTTCAAAGCAGAAATACACTTTGGGCTCCTCCATGTTATTATCCATCACTGTCACGTTGAAATTGAAACTTCATCAATGTATAAGATTCAAAGAAAGGACAATTGCCAAATAAGAACACAGCTAGAGTCAATACAGATAAATTTTATCGGCTCATCCAATTACAATAACATAAATAAAAATACACAAAAAATTCTTTCTTTGATCTGCATCAAGCCCCAAATCAGGGTTGCATATGTTAATCCTCTAGATCTGTTCTAGTGAGAATACCAAACCATGTGTACAATCAATATTGTTCATAGCACCTTCTCCAGCACACACACAAACGCATAACAGCTCTAATTGAAACAAAAAATTACTAAAGTGTTTCAATTGAAACAAAAAACTACTAATAAAATGCTTTAATTGAAACAAAAAAAATTACTCAAAACCTAGCAACATCAGATCTAAATCAAACAATCAGAATCCAAAACAATTCACAGAATATATGAAATCGTCCAAGAGAGAATATTAAACAAACAACTTAAGAAGCCTCTATCAAAATGAGAAACTCAAGATTACAAAAGAAAAAAAATGAACGAATTGAGAAATCAAACCTTGGGAAAGATTGGCGGTGGCGTCTATGAATAAGAAAAGGATCGGCGGATTGTAATTGAGACGAGAGCAGGCTGTTGCGCCCTAAATTATATCTTTATAATATAATATTCAAATATTTGGTCATCAATATAATAGGGATCGTTGGATCTTAAATTAAATAAATGATGTTGGATCTAAAATAAGATAATATTTTATTTTAACGATCTGAACCAAAGCGTCTTTTAAATTTAATAGATTATTTAAGTATGTATTCTAAATTGAATATAACACCTAATACAAAATTCGTAACTATTTTTTCTCTTCCGTTTCTAGATACGTAAATAATACTTTTTAAATCATCACTAAATTAAAGAATATTTTGTGAGTTTCGTGTAGATCGTAAAATCATCAAAATCTTATTATAAATTTTTTTGGGTTTGATTCTCTCAATTAACATATTTAAATTTATTATTTATAACTTCAAAATTTTATTAATTACATATTTAATATCTAATACTCATAATGTACTATTTATCTATAAATTAATATATAATATTTATATTAGTAGATTTAAGTACATTATGTAAAATCTAATATTTTATTTATCATTTTCAAACATATTAACGAACACTTTGATCAAGAGTTTGGGGAGAATTTTGAGACTATTATCGTAAAAAAGTACGTTTAATGTATGAAGTTTTGATGAATGCGAAAAAAATTCTTGGCCGTGTCTTGATTTATTATTTAATATTATGTTCTCAACTAAACTATTGATCTTCGTATGATTCTTTTATATAGTTCATGTTCTTATGATTTTTATAAAATATCGCAAAAAGGTATGTTTAATGTATGAAGTTTTGAAGAATGGCAAAAAAAATTATTGGTCATTCTTTAATTCATTATTTAATATTATTTTTTCAGTTAAACTATTGAGTTAAACTATCGAGCTAAACTATTGATCTTCACATGATTCTTTTATATAGTTCGTGTACTTACGATTTTTATAATATTTTACAATGTTTTGAATTTTTTAATATATTATTATAATTATAAAAAAAAAAAAAAAAAAACCGTACAACCCGTGCATTGCACGGACAATAAGCTTGTATAAATAAACAATGCTATTTGACAAGAGGACTACGACCTATTTCATATCGAGAAATTTATATTTTTTTCAATTTTATCTTTCCTTCGATTGGTATTACCATTATCAATATTGTTTTAGACTTTCTCATTTTAAGTCAAAGTTACCATTTTAATATTATTTTACCATATTGATATTCTATTAATAATCAAAGTTACTATATTAATATACTCATTAATTTCAAGTCCTAAAATTTCTTAAAATAATCTTCTTACTATTTTAAATTAATATTGTACTAAAGTTATATATAGTAGTTGATGTTTTTTATTATATAATTAAGATAATGATATATTCTTCTAAACTTTCTTCACTTTCTTTTAAATCGACTTAATACCTTAATATTTTCCTAAAAGTTTCCCTTTCTCTTTAAATCAACTTACCATCTTAATCTATATTATTTATATTATATCTATCTATCTATCTATTCTATATTATAATAGACGAAACATTAAAAGTTTGTTAGTCAGTCGGTCGGTACGATACTTGCCGAAATTACTTAATTACCCTTACTTAATAATTTCAATATTTTTACTTAATTAATATATAAACGAAATACCTTTTTTAAGTAAAACACGTTGCCTTTTTTTAATTTCTCCAACTAAAACATCTCATTTTCCAAAAATATCACGGACAATTCTTATTAATAAAATGTTAAAATTACTAATAACTAACTAATTACCTTTTTCTAACTAAAACATATTATATTTTCTATTTTAAATAATAAAACTTATTTTTTTAAAAAAATAACACGGGTCAGTTCTAATTAATAAAATAAATAATATTATAATTACTATTAATTAACCAGTTATCTTTTTCGGCACAAACACAATATTTAAAAAGGTAATTGGTTAGTTATTAATATTTATAATGTTGTTATTCTGTTTTGTTAAATAAATAGACTTGCCCGTGTTATTTTTGAAGAAAAATGTGTCTTCTAATTTAAACACAACATTATGACCTATTTACTCTTTCAATTAATAGAATCAATACTAAAATAGATATTATAGAATTGGAAATATTAAAAGTAACATGTGTATCTTTCGAGATTTTATTATTGTATTAAAGCCGAAATATTGAAACTTAGGATTTTTAATTTTTTATATTCAGTCATTCTATTCAAAAAATAATAAATAGATAGTATCATAATTAATAGTAATTAATCAATTATCTTTTTTAATCAAAATATGTTAATATAATTTTTCTAAATAGAACCTATTTATTTACAAATATAATAACTTTTTGAAATTAATTTAGCAACCTGTGCATCGCACGGGATATAGACTAGTACTATATTAATAGACGAAACGTTAATTAAAAGTTTGGTAGTCGATCGGTACGGTACTTGCTGAAATTACTTAATTACCCTTACTTAAAAATTGATATTATTTTTAATTAATTGCCCTTACTTAATTAGTATATAAATCATTTAACTTTTTTAACTAAGACATGTTACTATTTTTGTTTACTTTAACTAAAATGTCTCTTTTTTTTCAAAAATATCACACATAATTCTATTTAATAATCAATTACTCTTTTCAACTAAAACACTTTACCTTTTTTATTTTTCCCAACTAAACCACTTTCTTTTTCAAAAATATCACAGACAATTTTATTTAATAAAATAAAAACATTTTACCTTTTAAATTGAACCTTTTACCTTTTATCAACACACCAATAAATATCTATTATATTGTATTTTTCCAATCATTAATACACAATCTATAAATACTTTACACCTAAAAATACCAATTATACTATGTTAAGTCTCAAATATACTATAGGGGGTGAATACAATATTAAACAATCAATTCGAAATAATAAGTAAACGAAGAACAGTTTTTGTATTAGTAAATAAAAATTGTTACAAAGTAAAAGTACTCTCTCAAAGAATGTAAGTGTTGCCCAGTAAGAATACAATTGTTTAAGGGGGGTTGGATACAATTGTATAGATGTTTCGAAATAAGTATGAATAATATAACAATTCTTTATATTTTTGTTAAAAACTGTTACAAACCCTCTCAAGAAATACTGATGTTCTTGAGAGCTGCTAGGTCATAACTCATACAGAATACTCGATTAATGTATATCACTAAGTGATGACCCAAACTGTGTTTATATATTACACACAGCTGCTACAAATTAATCTAAGATATGCATTAGCAATTACTAACAAGAAATGATACATGTCTTAACTAAATATATAAAGTCCTATAACTCAGACGTCAAAGATATATCCTCCACAATTTAAGGATCAGAATCAATCTTGTAATAACCGCCTCCAAATGCTGATGACATGTAAATACTGATGATACACAAATACTGATGGTATCTGTTCTGCAGTTATCTTCTGAGCTACTTCTGATCATTGAGAATCTATATGTAACAATCTCCCCCAATTTATGCTTTATGAAATGAAGCACAAATTCCATTCTCAATGATGCCAAAAC
>PHNY01002582.1:268-13367 GCA_003724115.2 Anethum foeniculum
GCTTTGACCCGGCCGGGCTTGACCGGGCTTTGACCAGATCGGGCCGGGCCAGATTTTCGGGCCCAGGCTTTTTGTGCATCTCTACCAAAAATAGGCCCCAGCAGGCACTCCATGGAAAATGTTTACATTAAATTTTCTTTTCCCCACCTTTTATTTCTCAACTCCTTAAAGTCAAAAACCCCAACACACACACACACACTCTCTCTATTTACACCCTCATCTTGCCCTCTCTACAAACTCCTCCTCGGTTTTCGTGCACACCCACCTACACTTTCCTAAAAACACACACTGAACTTTCCCACTTAGCTAAAAATGAGCAGCAAATGGAGAAAACTCAAGCTAGCACTTGGCTTCAATCTCTGTGTTTATGTTCCTCCCGGAGCTACTCATGACTCGCCTGAAAAATCTTTGCTTTCTCCCACCACTTGGTCCTTTGGCTCTGCTCGCTTATCTAAAAGCTTCAGCACTTCTTCATCTAAGGTCTTGTTCTTCATTAACTTTTATTGCTTGTGTGTGTGTCTTTGCAAATCATACTTGCATTACTCTTGAAAAGTTTAGTCTTCATGTGTGTGTCTCATACACATACATAGTTTTAAATGTTTGATACATATTCTACAATGGTTTGTAATTTTACATTTAAATTGATTCTGCTTGACTGACTTTTTAAAAGTTTAATCTTTTTTTTTACACCCCTTTGTTCAATTACTTTTTATTTGCATCTGTTTGTTTGTGTGTTATTAGTTCTAATTTCTAAAGCCAAAAAATTGTTGGTGTCTTTAATGATTTGTGATTTTCTTGCCAAGAAATGTTTTAAGAAAAGAAAAATGGAACTATGTAGGTTTTAATTTTATCTTAAGAGAATAAGAGATGGTAAATTATTGACCTTTTCTATGATGTTTCATACTACTTTTCTTGGAATGTCCTGTGCCTTATATTTCACCACTGCCTAGTGTCAAGACTGTGTGTATCAGCCTAGATCATCTGCATATTTGCTCTATTAATATTTATTGAAAATGCTTGAACCGGAGAGCATGCTTTCTCCGACTTCTTATCATTGATAGCAGAGGGGTATGCTATAGGGATTGGCCAAGGCCCATGAATCAATCATTCAGTTTGCTTGTATATGTTAAGTTCGTACCAGTACATGTAGAATATGAACTATAATTATGATTATGTAGCTTGCTTTGTGCCCATAGTTTTCTTTCAAGATCATAATTAATAATTATAGCAGGACATATTTTTGAACTCTATGGGATAATTTTCTTTATACATTTATTGACTATATTCATTATTAAGGTCATGTCAGTTTGCCAACATAGTCAAAGGTGGACTACAGTCTGTTACTTTCTTTCCTTATCTTTGTTTCTTTGCACAGGAAAGTAGCTTATAGGTGACTGACCTCATTTGTTGACTATAAGTTTGTGTGTTCTGGCCTACTCTATTAATATGAGTAATTTTTTCTTGTAGCCATTTTAGAATTTATTGTTGTACTTGCATTTATATTGACTGATAACATGAGTAATTATCTAAATGTCTGCAATAGCATAAGAACAAAACTATTTGTCAGTCATATATATGTTGAAGCTCCATAAGTACCTTTTTAATTTATTTGGATTAGCAAGTAGCAAATTTACCACAAACAATTAGTTAAACTTATGTATTAAATTTTAGTTAATCTCCTTGAGTTATGTATGGGAATGAAAAACAAGGATGGATTGTAATTGATACTTACTTCAAAAGTTATTAATTTGTTTAGCTGCTGTACGTGATTATCTGATTCTGTTCCTGCATACCATCTATTGTTTTTAAAAATAGCTCTCTTTTGTACAATTGATGTTCAATATAGCCTTATTCTAACATTTGTTTTGTTGCTTTGTATTTCCAGAAAACATGCTCCATATGTTTGGCTTCTATGAAACTTGGGGATGGCAATGCTATTTTCACTGCAGAGTGTTCACATTCCTTTCATTTCCATTGTATTGCATCAAATGTAAAACATGGAAATCAAATCTGCCCAGTTTGCAGAGCAAAGTGGAAAGAAATTCCCTGTCGAGGCCCTACCCTGGAACTTCCTTCTGGAAGGTCTAGAGTTGATCCTGCGGGTTGGCTGCACAACAATGGTATGATGACAGTTGTCCGTCGACTGCCTCGTCGTCCTAATTCTAATCGACATGTCACACAAATTTTGCAGTCTCCTGAGCCTGCTGTCTTCGATGATGATGAGTCCTTAGATCATAAAACTGGGAATACTGAGGAAATTTCAACAGTTAAAAGTAATGCAGATACGGAGTCCTGCACAACAATAAATGTCGAAACATACCCAGAAGTTCCAGCAGTCCCCCAGTACGATGTTGCTAATAACTTTACTGTACTGATCCATTTAAAGGCTCCTGTTTCATTTTCAGGTCACAGTATAAATCAGTCTAATTTGTCCCCAATTTCTCAGACTCCTCGTGCTCCTGTGGACCTTGTCACTATTCTTGACATCAGTGGCAGCATGGCAGGTACTAAACTTGCATTGCTAAAGCGGGCCATGGGGTTTGTTATACAGAACCTTGGCCCAAATGATCGGTTGACAGTCATAGCCTTCTCATCAACAGCACGCCGTCTATTTCCCCTTTGTCGTATGTCTGAGACAGGACGACAGCAGGCACTGCAAGCAGTTAACTCTTTAGTTGCAAATGGTGGAACAAATATTGCTGAGGGCTTGAGAAAGGGCGCAAAGGTGATGGAAGATCGAAGGGAAAAAAATGCAGTTGCCAGTATAATACTTCTTTCAGATGGACAGGATACATATACCATAAATGGTTCTGGTGGTAGCCAAAGTGAGCCAAATTATGAGTTGCTGCTTCCTACATCCATTCACGGAAAGGAGAGTCATGGCGTTAAAGTTCCAGTGCATGCTTTTGGGTTTGGCACAGATCACGATGCTTCACTGATGCACTCGATCTCTGAGACTTCAGGAGGGACCTTTTCTTTCATTGAAAAGGAAGGTACAATTCAGGATGCATTTGCACAATGCATAGGGGGGCTTTTGAGTGTAGTTGTTAAAGAACTACATCTGACTATAGAGAGTGTTGACTCTCGGATTAGTCTGGGATCTATAAAAACAGGTAGCTACCCAAACCACATGATGCCTAATGGAAAGACTGCTTATGTCGAAGTTGGTGATTTGTATGCGGATGAAGAAAGGGATTTTCTTGTTTCAGTGAATGTGCCCAAAGAGATTTTGAACAAAGAAACATCGATTTTGAAAGTAAGATCTAACTATATTAATCCGCTAACAAAGCACACAGTAACACTTGATAGTGATATTGTTAAGATTAGGAGACCTGAAATAGCTGGACAAGAAATAGTGTCCGTTGAAGTTGACAGGCAAAGGAACAGGCTGCAAGCAGCTGAGTCAATGGCTGAAGCTCGTGCTGCAGCGGAACAGGGTGATCTAGCAGGTGCAATTTCAATCCTTGAAAGTTGTCGTAACATGTTGTCCCAAACTGTATCAGCCAAGGCACACGACCATCTATGTATTGCATTAAATGCGGAGCTCACGGAGATGCAAGAGAGGATGGCAAGCAGACATGTATATGAGGCATCTGGAAGGGCATATATATTATCTGGACTAAGCTCGCACTCTTGGCAGAGAGCGACTTCAAGAGGTGATTCTATAGACAGTTCAAGTCATGCTCAAGCCTATCAAACACGGTCAATGACTGAGATGCTTAGCCGTTCTCAGGCCACATTGTTGGGGAGTCCATTAGCTTATAGGCTTCTTCAACCAAAGCCAAGGTGATGTCCGAAGTATCACACCTGTAAATTAGGCTTAAATGTTTGAAATACCTAAATTCTTGTTTTTTTGTTGTTTTGGAGATAAATTGGAGGGTATAAGAGGAGCGGTTTTGGTGTCAATAGTGTTCCTTTTTATAATTATTTAATGGAATAATACCCAGATAATGCATTAAGGATTCTAGAAGGGGGAAGGGGTAAACAAAAAAGGAACATTAGGTCTGTTCTGCTACATTTTTGTTTTTCTGTTGTTTCTGTATTCTTGTGCTGTTGATGTACAAAAGGTAATGGTTTCCTTTTTGAGAATATATAAAAAGCTTTTAACTGTAGTGATGATATACGAGTTATCTGCATTCTGATTCTCTTACCACTAATTTACCACGTTTATTCTGCATTTTGCTAATATGTAGTGATAAGATGAATTAGTACCACTATTTTGCTAATATGGTACGAGTCCAGCTAGGCTTAAACCCTCGATCCCTTGTTGACAAGAAGAGAGAGGTCAGAGGTATCCGATAGATTAAGCCTTGATTAACTTATCTCCATTTCTATGCAACTGTGAAATTAGAAAGCAGTATCATCCTTATAATTCATAAAGGTTGATTGCCTTTACAGTAGTGAAATAAAGTTGATCATAAAGTTGGTGATTTAATTATTGCTCAAATTTGACTTGTGTTAAATGGTGGCCCTGGGTGTAAAGCTTCTTCCACTATAATGTTTGATAACTCCTGTTGAATCATTATTTCTCCTTATGTGAATACTGCAGATACTTCTGGCCCATCAAACCTGCAGTTTAAGTAATATTTATAGTACATTTACAAGCTATTAGGTCTGGGAGCCATAGTTTAACTGTTCATTCATGATTATAGATGATTATAAGGAACAACAAATATAAAAATATTTTTATGATTACGGCAAAAAGAATCGGACCAACTGCAGATACAACCATGAGACAAATTTATCTGAAATTTGATAAACATTGTTATTGAAGAACCATGTAGCTGAAAAATGATGAGAAACATACACAGCAAAACTTTCATGAAACCAGAAAGGAACAAAATAAATGTCCAAGAAAACCATAATTCTAAGTAAGGAGACAAACTGAATATTTGCTACTACCTAATGAAATCCATAGTACTAGCTAAATGAACTTAACAGATTAAAAATAAAAGCAGCAACTGTTCTTCCTGTTATTATTATTTGGAAAAAACATAAAAATAAAATTTATTGTGCCAACTCACACTCGGCTTCTTCATCTTGCTTTCCATTCAGAAGTGGTGTGGTTGATGTTGGGGGCACCACTTCAACATTGCATTTCTTCTTAGCTGCTTTTGGCTCACAAGATTTCATCATCAGTCTCAGTCCAAACAATTTTAAGAAGCTGTTCCAACTCCCCTTTGTCTTCATAATCTTATCAATCTCTTGTTTCATGCACAAGCACTCTTTTTCCAGCTCGAGAAATCGCTCTTTCATCTCGTCAAGACGTACAATCTGTTTTTCTCCAAATGCTGGTTGATTGGCATTCTCATTTATTGGAAGTGCTAAATTTCCACTTGGGTTTTGTGAATCGTTGTCTGAGAAAAAGAACCATTTGGATACAGATGCACGCAGGCGGAGCTGTTCAAAGAACAGAACTTGGACAATGACTCGAAGGGGTAACCTCTCATTTTGGGCTGCATGAGTGCTAGCGTCCAGAGACAGCTTCTCACAGTTCATAAGCCTGCAAAGTTGTTCCCTTTCAGAGTCTGTAACCCAGGGGTGTGCCTGAAATTAAATATAAGTGTAGACAATTAGGGTGTCGAATGAATTATAGTACACATAAACTAGGACAGTTCAAGTTGAGAGATTTAAAAAAATATTAAAAGACAGAAGCGAGAAAGAAATACAGAGAACAAACTTATTCACAAATTTAATTTGTTAAAAGCCTAGAGTTGAACTACACACTGGAGTTTCACATAGAAGTTATGATTAAACAACATAAGACCCTAGTTTACATAAACTGTATTTTCTAATGTCCCAATTCCCTGCATGTCTTGTACTTAGCTTGGAACATCAAGTATGCGCACTCTGCGAACACACCTGATTAGAAAAACATCAGGTGGTACAGGACATCTAATGAACTAGATGAGCTTGTTTGAAAGTGGATCAACCATTTTTGAACAAGCAACAAATCCGAACAAACATAGGTAATTTAATATCAAACAAGAAATTTGACTCTCATGAAAGTATATCCACTTGAAGTGACTAAAGCTCTAGAGTCACAAAGTTAATAAGTAAGGCTATTTTCCTGCCACTAGAAACACTTAACCAGAATCAGCTAGAAAATAAACATTTAATGTAGGGGGAGATTCTTGCAACTCTGCAAGGTTTGATTTTATAGAAGTTTAGCCATTCATAACACTGAAAAAATAGCATTGCGTACTTGTGTTTCTATCTTGCAAAATCTTCTAAATATAATTGAAAAAGCATGATCACGTGATCTTTGGTTTTGTTCTATTGATGATTAGTAGGATTCGAGGCGTCTTCTGGTTTTGAATACTAATGGAGGATTAACTCTACAATGATTTAAATGAATTTCGGAGAAGATAAAATAGTCACGTAATGATTTAAGACAAATTTTACCTTAAGGTATATGTCAATTGCACGATAAACTCCATCATCCGATGGTCTTGAGGACGTGGGTAGTACAGCAGCAAGTGACTGAAATTTAGGCAACTTTAAGTTGACATCAGAAGCTACCTCAGCCAGGTAGCTGTCAACTAAGTTAGCCACCATAGCTAATGGGTTAAGTGGCTGTGGGATTCCAAGAAATTGCTCCTCATCCACCAAATTAGAAGGGGTATCAGCCCCATCCTTTTCTACTTCCATGAAGTGATTGAGTATCCGTTGAACACAGTCAATGTCATAGAGAGTCTCTACTGAGTGACCCATATTTGGTATAAGTAGGTCTGCAAGAACTGCCTGATCCAGTTGAGCGCCAATCCTCTTTTCCAAATTTTCTCGACAAGATTGTCTAGCATGTAAGATCATGGATGTTCGAAGAAGCTTTAGTAGCATTTTTGTTGGTATTACTCCTTTCTGATCAGGTAGAAGCTCCACTATCTCTTCTAGGACAATTTTTTGATCTGCCTCGGATGATGCAGATAGAACTAACTGGGGACCAGCACGGTCTCCATTCTGAGAGTTTAATTGTCTGCCCATCAGAGGGAGATAATTCTTAGCATAGAAGATAAGGGACCCAGAAATCCTCTCTGGTTTCATACCTCTTGAACCAACAGCCAAGATCAGCCTTTTGTATAAAGGTAAACGAAGGAAAGATACATCCTCATACCACCAATCTTCACTCACATGTTGTGGCTTTGAAGCTGTGCGTATTCCATTCCACACAAGCGTGCTTTCCGGGCTCTGACCAGTATTATGTCCTGACACAGGCGAATTGAACAAAGGTTGATCTGAACAAGCTTTTGTTGCTAGTGAATCAATACATCTTGATACAATGCGCAGCTCTTCTGCGTAAGGAAGAACTTCTTCACATGTTTCAAGAGCTTTGATCGTATCTACCCAGTTTGCAAGTACTGCATTGAGGAAAGTTTCTGCATGTGTAACAAGGTTGCATTCTCCACTTTCTTCATACATCTCAAGATACTCAGCTGCGCACCTAAGACTCGCTACGTTCTTTGCAGTAAGATCCATTTTAACACCATAACAGAACTTGGCCACTAGAAGAAAAGTTTTAGCTCCTCCAGGTAAATCATGGAGTTGCAAAAGACATCTTTTATAATCTACCACCTTTTTCTCATCATCAGAAGAATCTCCTATTAGATTTTCCAGTGCCCTGCTTTTGGAAAGCAAAGGGAACTGCAACACAAGCCAAAAACGATAATGGTATATAGTATACTGCTAAACAAAAGTTTGCAAAGAAATCTATGTTCATAAAATATCTATCTCAAGCTTGTAAAAATGTGAGAAAATAATCAATCATGAGTAATGATCTAGCGTTATGAAGCTACAAGTCATAGCTACTCATAGATGACCTTGCAGACAGACATTTACAGGCCTAGAAAGTGAAAATTTTGTATGAGCACGTAAATGAAAACATAAACTATATCAGTTGCACTTGTATTTAAACAATTGCAAAATTTAAACTTGGATGTAAATTCTAATAATTTAAGTAGTGGAGTATAATTTTTATGTGAATATAAATTATAGTTTGTTACAAGTACAATCAGTCACCAAGATCATTATTTCTTAAAGTTAAATTAATCTATTAGAAGATTAGATTTAAGATGATTGAATTGTTTTTATTTCTTCCCGAAATAGAGGACTGCTTACATTCAAACGAATAGTTCTTTTGTTTCAATGCGCGAGGTTGGGGGGAGGGGACTTTAGCTACTACTTCTTAGTACTACTACACCTAATGCATCACTAAACGCAAATATGAAGTTCCAATTCAGGAAAAATGGCGAGAAAAAAACGGTTCATTAGGTCCATGGTTTAAATCTGCTAACAGGAAATATTCACGGTTACCTATCTATAATCTGTCATATATCCTCTTTGTCCAGAGGTAAGAGTAAAGCATAAATGTGTAAAATGTTAAGGAAGTTTCTTCCAATGCAAATTTACGCATGCACTGGCATATACACGAGTTATTTTACTAATTTAGATAACAGTGTAGTGAAACAATAACAAGTACATATAAGGGAAATATTCCATAATTAGTTTTGACATATACAATACACAATATGTTAAGATTTTAGAATATATTCACTAATGAGAAGTGAAATATATACCTTATGAAGATGAAAGGATGTTTCTTCAACTTGGATAACGATATCACTTGGAAGACCAGATGAGCATAGCCTGAAGGTTAAGCACACGGCACATCTTAGGGTATAACACTTGTTAAACAGAACTATACGTACAAAATTGTATTCTTATTCAAACAAGAACAATGCAAATGCACCAATGCTCTGATGATCATAAATTCAAGAGTAAATTATAAAGTGGTGGCTGAACTTTATCCAATTTTGCACTTTGGTGACCACGTTTTGAATTTTACAATATGTTGGCCATAGATTGTTTTTACTTTTCAGAAAGGTGGCTAAGGGCCACTTTTCTGAAAATACTTGATCTCAGAAAAGTGACCTGGATCCACCTTCTTGAACAATATACATAATGTTTGGCCAACATATTGTAATTTCAAACTCCGGCCATCAAATTATAAATTTGTATAAAATTCAGCCACTACATTGAGATTAACTCTAAATTAAAAGTGTTAAGAGATAATTACATGAGTGACGGAACCAGGATTGCAAATTAACCTAAACATTAAAGTTAGAGGTGAAAGTGGGAAAGAAATGACTGACCAGGATTGTCCATCCCTGTAAAAGACATCTGATTTGGAACCCAACTTCATGCATGCCATTTGGGAATGAGTGAGATCAGTGAGAGCAAAATCTAGAAGTGAAGTGAGTAATGCTGACTTGGGTCAGGTTTCTGTTTGTTGAAGTACATAATATTACTCCGGGAAATATGAGGATCCCCCTAGTCTACAGCCTCAATTATCCAGGAGAGTCATCGGCACTTGCTGTTACATTCTTTTCAGACCTTACCATCGAGGCCCAAATAAAATTTCCAATTTCACGTTGTATATAAATAAAATCGGTGTTCGGTAATTTCCTGGATTTTTTTCGTTTCATGTTTATTCAGGAAAAAAAATACCTTAGCTATATAACCTTTTTGTATGCGTCTTTTGCTAATTAAAAAACATAGATTGCAAATTCATAAATATGTTAAAGATCTTATCTTGCACAAACAATGACACAAAATATCTGTTCGACCGTACCTTTTTCTTTATTTATAAAGAAGAAAATCACCCATTTACAATACAGGAAAAGACTATAGAATTCAAAGGACCGCAAGAAAAGCAATGGCAAGATATTTTTTTGAATACCCATAACTTCTGCTTTTTGTGCAAATATAATGCCTAGTGGTATTTAGGGCCTTTTGAAGTAGTAAAAATAGTGAAAATTCCGTTCACGCCACCATGGCTGAAAACCAATCCACAGCAAAAAAACAAAAAAAAAAAAACCACTCGCTCTGTCCACGACTACAAGTGGGTATGGCATGTAAAAGCGTAAGCAAGCAGACATGAGAGATGAGTCAAATACAATGTATTAAGTAGCTTACAATCAGATAGGATTTAAACACAAGTGTAGTGTCAAGACACAAATTGCCATTAAAGTAGGAAACATAACCAAGTTAACATCACAAGCCCTTATTAGGGGTTTTATCTGTACCAACACATATATAACATAGAGACAATCAAGTAACACATCACTAGCCAAGAACAGCAGCCCTGCCTTTTCCTCTCAACCATAGATGTTGGACCGCCCAACCTAAAAGAAAGAATTTTAGAAGTTTAGTTTGCAACTCAAGACACTAAAAATATCATGCAGCAGACAATGTAATGTGGCATACAGAAAAAATTAACATATGGGAAAAAATTGAGCCTGTGACTAATAAATAAAATTATTCAACGTCTGGTAGAAAGGAGACAATAAAGATGTTTTCTGTTAAACCACAGTGATAAGCTACTACACTCCAAACACAATTGCATCTTATATTTTTCTCTCTCTACCATCTCTTTTTCAAAAACAAATCTAGACGACGTCAAACCTCAATAGAGGCTCTTAAACTTCATTTCCCTCTTTTGGTTGCTCTAAAGACATGCCACATACACATCAATCTAGGCTCTGCAACAGTGGTACAGTATAGACGAATTATGTAGACCTAAAAATCTGATTTCGACATGGATTGACTATTTTTTGCTCGCTATCTAATTGTAGTTTTAGTTATGGTTAAGAGGTCTATTGACACAGAAGTTGATAGGGAAGAACGCCTGGTAAAGAAGGTAAGCAGAAAAGCATAAAATAATATCTTCAACATGTGGTGCGTCTTTGATGAACATGTAACTTCAATTGATTTTCTCTTTCTTCTTGGCTTCTGTATAGTTTTTAAGAACATTTGTACTTAGGTCTAGCACAGCTGTTCACTAGAGTTTCATGTGAATAGTGGAATTAAATAGTCATTATTTTAAGATTTCATACCAATAATTTTGCAACTGGTTAAAATAGGCACAATTGCACAAAAGTGTGAGTTTAAGACACCACGTATTTTCAATTCCACAGTTTAAAATTTTTTTGGGGGTGCACGCAAATCACATATATACAGCACATCAGCGAAAAGGTACACAAAAAACTGAGGGACAAAGTTTAACAAAATTTTGTTTAAAGAACTTGATCAGAAAAGCATAACGGAATAATAGTATTAAACATGTCTTCATCCATTTACCCCACGATAATTACACATATTCTATGATAGGATGAATTGTGATTCCTCTCCTAAATCTCGACCTCGACCTTTTTTGCCTTTCAGATGAAAGGCTAAGAAAGTTATCTTACTTGTAGAGTTGTATCTAATGTTCTTGGCAGTACCCTCCCCCTGCCCTTCTCTAAAAAACACACAAATTTGAGTTGCACTCCAAGCTTAAAGCTCAATCCAAAACATAGTCAAATCTGGACAACCTAAATAATTTATATAAAGATATTACAAAATCTTTTTCTTTAAGTTTGACAAATTGAAATTATTTACTTTAAATTTTGTAAGGTAAATTAATAAGGATTAAGCTCAAAATCACATTTACAAATACAGACCATTCTCGCGAATGGGTACTTGAATTTACACTTCTAAACAGATGACTTAGATATCCCAACTGGGGCTCCCTATGGCCCAGAGCAGACCACCCAAAGCCAACCCTAATGTTACTAAACTACTGGGTAGAGATGGAAACATGCGCCACAAAATATCAAAATTTGACAAATGGTAAGCCAAACTCTCTGGTTAGCCTATGACAAATTCAAAACACATAAGAACATAAAGTGATACCAACATCTTGACTTTTAGAGAATTGCATATAGCTAGAGCACAATCATCAACCATAAATTGTTTCTCCAATTAACTTTATTACACTTGCTAATAAACCAAACAGCAAACTAATAACATCAAAACAAGAATAGGCTTTATACAAGCTAAAGGGTTTGCACACCTAAATACACCACATCATGAACACAAAGATATCGCGTTTATCAATTCCATCCTCCCAAACAAAATTAACAGCTATTATATATCCATTACTATAAACGGGAATTGACAATTAATACGCAAGGGAATAAACCAAGGGGTCATCATATGTTTGCTGGTCTAAAAGTATCTCTCCTATTTTAAGCAGTCAAAACTCCTTAAACGAGTAAACAGCCCTTACCTAATTCTTAAACAGTGCAAAAACAGTAATAAAACCAACAAAGAACAATACACAAAACGCGAAAAACATCGTAAGCATATCACAAATTCTCCAAATATACCCAATTCACTAAACTCAAATTCAATCACAACCCAATTCATAAAACACAAATCAAACAAAACCCAATTCAATAAACACAAATCCAAACAAAACCCAGTTCACAAAACCCCAATCCAAACCCTAAAAAACACCAATTCAAAAATTCAAACACAAAGAAAAGACAATCAACATACCCAATAAACAAGATGGGGCGGCCTAATTGTAGTAAAGCTCGAGACCCATTCCATCATGAATCTCATAATCACGAAGAGTGATATGATCCTTGTAAATATTGTACCACTTTTGAATACGTATCTTCTCAGCGCGTGTCCCAGTTTGAGCAGCAACGAGCTTCTTGAGATCGCCAATTGTGTCATCATCGTTGCACTTGACGCGAACCTTCTTGCCAAGACGGTCGTTCAACACCACCTCAATCATCTTTACTTTCTCTCTCTAGATATTAGGTATAGAATGTTTGTTGTTTTTGTTTTGTTTTGTTTCTCTCACTAGCGTATGGGTAAAGCTGGGGGGATGTGTGGGTTTATATAGGCAAAACAAGCGCCGACCGGCCGGCTTGGACCGGGCTTTTGATAATAATTTGTACTAGTTGGGCTTGTTTGATCAATGTAGGATTTGCTTATATTTTGTATTGGGCTGGGTTCTCCACTTCTTCTTATCTTTTTTCCCAATAAAAACGTTTTTTTAGACTCTACATAATCAAAAAAAATAAATCTTTTTATAAAAACAAAGATGGGCATAAAGTACGAAATCAATATCTTTATCTTTTATTATTATTATATATATAAAGGAAAACCCACATGAGCTCTAAAATCGCTCTAATCATATTTATCTATTTTTCTAGAGCTCATATATATTAATTCATAAAAATTAAAATTTCCTTATTTATATTCGAAT
>PHNY01002590.1:5550-20778 GCA_003724115.2 Anethum foeniculum
ATTACACTGAGGTTTGAGGAAGATCAACAAGTTGACGAGCCTTTATTTTGTATACAACTAACCAATCAATCTTGTCTCGTTTAAGACTCGGATGATTACAAAAGTAAACTTGCATGGCCTACATTGCTATTACAAATGGTTCAAACATGCTCAATATCCTCCTTTTATTGACCTCAACAATATTATAGCGTGGATGAATTCGTGTTCCAGTATTAACTGTAGGATCAAACCATTCACACTTAAACAAAACTGTTTTCTTGACTGGAAAATGAGGATATTCGACAATCAAAATCTCTTCAATTATTCCAAAGTAATCATTAGAAGCCTCGGTGTAATTCGATCCCTTGATACATACTCCATTATTGAATGTTGATCTATCAGCCCCATATACCCAAGTGCGAAATTCGTACCATTCACACAGTAAACCATTACAGACTTAACCGAACGAAGAGGTCCAAATGAAATATCTCGAATGTATTCATTTGGAACTAGTGATGGATTTTGAGCCTGAAATTATTAGTGGTGACTATAATTAGAATATAAATAAACAGTTAATAATTATCTATTATTAATTTTAACGTATTAAGTAACTTACATAATGTCTAAACCACATGACGAACTCACTTTCTAAGCACTGATCAACTTCAACACCAGTTATATGTGGATTCTGCTCCCGAAGTTGATTTATGAAAATCTTGATTAAACAAAATAAAAATAATCAGATAACATGATTAATATTCATTAACAGGGATAAATAATTATGTAATTCTGATAAAAAACCTACTCAGTATAGAGTGCAACCTCTGGATAGTTAAACAAGATATAATTTTGAGCTGCCATATATTCTCGTTCATCAAGATAACGAGTAGTGACACTCCCATGTGAGCATCCATGATGAGAAAATATAGAAATGTTTCCCCCAAAACCCTTCACACTTCCACTAGAATCATTTCTAGGAACTTCTCTATATTTCGTTTGAACATATTATGTAATGTAGTGTGAGAAAAAAGTGGAAGCTTCTTCAACCAAAAAATATTGCATATTGATCCTTCAACCTGAGCTTTATTTTTCACATTATTCTTTAAGTGACGTAAAAATCTTTCGAAAGGATACATACAATGATACTGTGCTTCATATGGCAAGTGCACTTAAAGATGTTCCATGGAGTCGAACAATGCTGGTGGAAATGTGCTCCAACTTGTAAAGTAAAACAGGAATTTGTTCTTCAAGTCTTCCCATATCACTTATCCACAAAGTAGCTGAAGTGAGATCTCTAAAGAAAAGACTTAATTCTGTCACAACCTCTCAAACATTATTGGGAATTAATTCCCGAAAAGTAATCGGAAGAAGCCGTTGCATAAACACGTGACAATCATGACTTTTCATTCCAAATAACTTGTATTTCTTTATGTTGATGCACCGCCCCATATTTGACACATATCCATCTGAAAATTTTAGATCTTTGAGCCATTCACACTTTTTGCTTTTCCTTTTTGTCCAAGCTATAACATGTTTTAGGATACTTACGTGTCAATTCATCAATTGCTAACTCGGGTCTCCAACAAATCTTTGCAATATCATCTCTTGCCTTATAAATATCTTTTGTTTTTCCTTCAATGGCCATGATAATATTGAAGACATTTTCAAAGAAATTTTTCTCAACATGCGTAACGTCAAGATTATGTCTAATTGATAATATCCTCCAATATGGTTAATCCCAAAAGATGCTTCTTTTCTTCCATCCACAATTGTAAGCTTTAATGGCTCTAGCATTGTACTAATTACTTTCTAATTCAATAATTTTCATCAAATCAAGTGCCTCAATTTCTTGAAATGCATCTTCACCTGTCCGCACTAATGGGGCAGATTCAGTCACTATCTTTCCTTTGGTAAACCAATTTTTATTCTTTCGAAATGGATGACTGACAGATAAAAAATTTCGACGATTATTAAACCATCTAGTCTTTCCTCCATGTTGAAGATTATAAGCATCATGATCATATATACAATGAGAATAAGCTCAATGACCAGCAGTTTTCCATCCAGATAACAATGAATAAGCAGGGAAGTCACTGATAGTCTACATCAACGCAGCTCGCGTACGAAAATTTTGTTTCAAAGAACTATAACCAAGTCTCCACACCATCTTCCTACAATATTTTCAACTCAGTAATCAGTGGTTGAAGGAAAACATCCATCTTTTGTTTGGGATTTTTTTGGTCCAGGCACAAGTACAGACAGAAACAAGTACTGTTCTTTTGAATACATCCGTGAAGGAAAATTATATGGAGTCACTATAATTGGCCAAAAATAACATGGTCTACCATTTTCACCAAATGGTTGAAACCCATCAGCAGAAAGTCTCGGTCTAACATTTCTCGTCTCTGAGGAAAATGAGGGATGTGTTATATCAAATTATATCCACTCCTCGTCTGAGCAATGACGCATGACATCTTCTTCTTGATAATGTTCGGCACACCATCTTATATGGGTTGCAGTCGTAGGTGAAGAATACAACCTTTGCGATATTGGTGCTAGTGGAAAATAGATCATCTTCTTAATATGCACCTTCTTTTTATTCTTCTTTGATATGTTAAGCCTATTTTTGTATCTTTCTTGTGACTAAAATTTACGAATCCATGTTGATGTCTTCACCCCCATTATATCATACACCCATTGACACAACAATCAATTTTCTCGGAAGGAAGTCCCAATTCTTCAATATACTTCTTTCTACTGTAAAATCTATCAAGAAATGAATTATCTTGAGGAAAGAGGCCTTTAAAGAACTGTGACGTTAGATCATAACATGCCTCTGACCAATGATAGTTAGATTTCAAACTTAACATCTGAGCCATGGCAAACAATTGAGAAGTGTGACAACCTTCATATAACTCTCTCTCGGATGATTTTAAAATATTATACAATTTATGTGCTTTTACATTTGGCATCTCTGGATCAAAACTCAGACCAACAACATCCATCACCATGTTGTACATTAAGTTGTCCTCATCTCTTCTGCCTTGAGTATTGGAGTAATATGTGGAGGATTGTTCTCTACTTTGTCTAGCAACATATGGCCCTCTATGTCGATCCCACACATAATAATCTATTACAAACCCTTTCTTCAATAAGTGTAATTTTACTGTCTTTGTATTCCAGAATTTGCCATTCTCAAACTTGAAACATAGACACTGAATATTTGTCCTATTCATGGACGAATCTTGAGATATAGCATATTGTATAAAATTTTCTAACCTACGTACAAAAATCGGCTTTAAGAATCCTCTAATATCGATCCTTTGATACATGTAATCCCGATTATTATTCGTAATAAACTTTTTAATACCCTACAAAAAACAAAACATTCACAAATAGAATATATAATGTTTAACTAAAATTAAACTAACTAACGGTAGATAAAATTACAATTTTTGTATTATAAATAAAAAGAATAACATGAAGAATGTTTTTTTGAAAAGAAAAATATTTTAATATAGGCCCAGACCAAAAAGCCTAACAAAAGTGAGCAACTGGCTTGTAACTGGCCTTTATCGAATACATTATCAGTTTCCATTAGCTATGGTGTCAGAATAAGCATGGTAGAGGCTAAAGTGTAAAATATGAAAGTAGTTGTTTGAACTAGAGAGAGCATGATTTAATTTTTAAAAATAGAGTATGTCTAATGAAAATTTTAGAAGTGTTCTAGTTTCTATTTGATCATCTCCATATATGTATATAGTGCTAATTAAGTTTATAGTCAATTGTACTTAAGAATTGAGGGCTCAAGATTAAAAATATTTACTAAGAAATCCAAATATTAAAAAGACATAAAAGAAATAATGAGTGCATGGATACTTCATATATCGAAAGACACAGCGGTGAGTTTTTGAACTAAAGCTGCATACGTATTCTTAAAAAATCACTGTTTATTTAAGTATGTATCTATTTAGTTTAAAACTTTTTGAGACGAAGAAAATGCAACTGCAGTTACATTTTAAACACTGCAAGAAGGTTATTAAGAGCATGTATCTTCATAAGGGGTTACCAAGTGTAAACGAATTATCAATTCGTATCTGACATGATACCTTTAGTTCACTGTCTATTAAAGTTCTATTATTGTTAAAAGGTTGCTAGTTAAGATCATCAAAACTTAGGCAACTTTTGTATTTAGCTAAATGTGTACAGTGTCCAAAATGTATATTTAACCTGGCCCATTTTTATGATTTCACATTTCATTTTTATGAGTTTGTATCCGTTTTTGCTGCAATGTTATAATCTTCTTATTTACTCTATTTGTAGCCTATGACTGCTGATGCAAGTCCTGGTGACAAGAATGTTGGCTTTGCTTCTTTTTCGAGTCCTAAGAAACCTGACGGGTTTTCAAGTGTTTGCCAAGTATATATGTTTTTATGTATATATGTAAGTATGTTAGTAATTACCAAGTATGGTGCATTATTTGATTATAGATTATAAGATTTTACTATTGTACGACAGATTGTGAATAAAAAGAAGCGTTGTCGGAGTGCAAATGTCGAAAAAAAGGACATTGCTCTTAATAGTCAGGTGACCAAGACCATTCGTTGAGAAAGCAAGTTACACGGACCAAGTAAGTTGAAGCTTTAAAAGTCAAGTTAAATATTTATGCATCTTTCTTTTTTATACAAAAGCTGTATGTTTGGAAGTCTGGTTTTCTATATTGCTTGCTGTATATGAAACCTATTTAGTATTACTTGTTGTCTGTTTTTAGGATGATAATATTGCTTGATGCATGTATGTTTGTAGTTAATATCAGTTATGCACTTTTTTTGACGTGGATGATAATATTTCTTGATGCATGTATGTTTGTAGTTAATATCAGTTATGCACTTTTTTTGATGTGTTTGTTCGTGGTTCATATCAGTTATGCACTTTTCTTCCTTTTGTTTAATTCTAACTTCCTTACTTTGGTGTCATAAATTATATTTCTGAATGAACAAACTAAATAATCTTATGGTGGCATAAATTATGTTTCTTTTAATTGTGCAATATGAGTTTATTTATATTTAATTGTTGGTTTGTATTTTGAGCATGGTTTTGTAACATTTTTCAAATTTTGTCTCTTCTTAGTGATTTACCAACACCCTTTCAATTCATTCATTTATAGAACATGGGCTTTAAGTTCATAAATTTAATATTATAGAAGAAGGTTTTGAACTTCTTTGTAATTTGTCTTTTTTAATTATTTTAGAAATACTTTGTGTAGAGGCAATCAGATGATATTATTTATGATAGTTGGTTGGCAAATGCAAGGAGGAAGTATTTTGAAAGTGTTTCTGTAACTCGTTCCAATTGGGAAAATTTCAAGGAACGAAATAATAGAATTTGCAAGAATTTTTATTTAAGCTAGATTGAATTTTGGAGAATTGAAGAATTTCAAAAGAAGTCTTTGATTCAAAAAAGTAATTGACATAGCGGGGTTGATGACCACCATTCAACACATACGAGTGGTTTCGCTTCTCATATGGTGGTTCCAGCTCATTTGGTAAGCTGTATAATGCAGTTTTCCCAGAATTATCAAATAAATTCTTAAAAAGGTATTGTTGCTCTAAAATTTTTTATTAATAATTTTACAGAAAATAGAGTATAAGCGTGACCCCATTGCTGATCAGCTGTTTTGCGAGACGCACACCAGATATTTGAAGAAAGACAAGAATTTGATTGCCGAGGTTGATGAGAATATCGGGGATGACGAGGAAATTATATGGATTAACAATAAAGGCCAACAAACATATTTATTATTTTTAGAATAGCCATCTAGTCATTAATTATAAATACACCTAGCAGATTTGAAACAAGTTTTGTAACAACACTTAAAGTACAAAACAACAAGAAAATTTACGTTAACCAAGCAACATGTAGTTATATATGTATAGACAATATGTGCAGAGCAAGAAGTGCAAGAGGAAGCACTCACTAAGTTGTGATAAGAAAATTTCAGTCCAATGATTTTTATGTTGTGTTTGGACGGAGTTTTGTAGCTATTTAATCTGTCTTCTTTCATATGACTTCACATCGCTTCTTTCCTTTTCATTTTCTAATGGAGTATTTGTTTTATATGTTGTCTTTACATATCATTCTTGCTTCCTTGTATATTTACATACATAAATTCCATTTTACTTCATCGTGAATTTTTACATTCATAAATTCCATTATACTTTTCCAGGCATGGATTTTGAAAAAATTTTGTGTGTCTATTTTGTTCAAATGGCTTGATTGTACCTTTTTTATTCTTGGCATAAGACTGGTTTTTGATGGCTATTATAATGTTGGTAATTTGATTATATGCTCTAGAAATGTAGCTCGTAGGTATGTTTGGTTTTGGGTCTTAACAAAGTTGGTCACTTTACGTACTCTAAGAAAAAATTTGTAAAAATGTGAAATATCTGTAAAAATGTGAAATATCTGTAAAGTATTTATATTGAGTTTGAAATCCACTTTTCGATTATTCTCAAACTAATGACCTGCATACACATATGTTAAGACTATACCATATAAACTAATAAAATGATTTGATAACATGCTACAGTTGATGAAAATCTCGAGTAGTACATAATGAGCATAGTTCTGTGCATTTGTAGAGAATGGTTCCTTAGCTTATATTGAAATTGTTTCTGTAATGTCTTACTAATGTGGTTTAATGCAAGAAACTTATGTAAAACTTTGCGAGCAGCATGAGACATCTGGACAGCCCGTGGATAATAATCATTGTTTCTTGAAGTGGTTGGAGAGCCTGACAAGAAAAGGAGAGTATGTGGAGTTGGTTCATCAAAAAGACTCTTCTGTTAGTCTAAGAATAAGCCTTGCACGTCATCCTTTGCTAGTGAATAAGAATATCAAAATCTGAAGTTCCAATTAATTGAGATGATGATCGGATGAAAGAAATGAAAAATCAGCTGGCCATGATTGTTGAGGCTACTTCAATCTGAGTTCGACGTGATCAGTCCCATGCCAATTTAGATGGTAAAAATAATGATAATTAGTATTTAATTTTTAGTATGTTTGGTATGCACTTTGACTAGGAATTATATATGTTCGTGTGCGTGTAACTTAACACTGATTGGGAAAATCTGGTTTAGTTCCTGTTTAACTATTAGATTTTCTAATGTTGGTTATACTGGTTGGGCAAATCTAGTTTAGTACCAGTTTAACTATTAGGTTTGATAATTTTGGATAATAAAATTGAATCATTCATATAAACAAACAATTATATATCACATAGGAAAAAGTGCATATTAGTAGAGCTTCAGTATTAGTCATGGGTATACTGTTTTACCATAATTATTAACGAGTTTTAGTTCAAAACTCCCTTAAGGTCACCTTTTGATCGTGTCTTGTTCTTAATTCTACTTCTGCTATTGTCTGTGATAATTCTAAAATCACTTTGTGAACTCTAAAATTATTTTACAAAACTATGGTGTTGATGACATATTGTATAAAAGATACTGTACTATGTATAAAACTTGTAGAAGAAGAGAAGAACAATAGATTTCTTATATATTTTTGTTTGTCATACAATTTAAGTGTGAGGTCTATTTATGAACACACTAAGGGGTCGTTTGGTTCGAGTGATTCTGGAATCAGGTACATGTTTCAGTCATTCCAACCCCATACTTAATGTTTGGTTCAGGAAAAAAATTCTCATACACATTCCTCAAACCCTCAAAGTATGGGTTTTTCATACCCTAGGGAATCAAATTTATTTATACTATTTTCATTTTTTTTAAATAAGTAAATATAATGTTTCATATAAAATTAAATGAATTAACCAAAAAGATACTAAAATAATAATAAAATCAATATTTTTAAAATTATTAATATTAAAAATTCTAAAATATTTTAAATTAGACATATTTCCAACACTCAGCCAAACACATGATATCAGAAATGATACCTCAACCTCATACCACCTTAACCCGATTCCTGATTCCAACCCTATACCTCATATCAGAAATATTTTACGTGAACTCGTAAAGTCACGAGTCAAGAATTTGTAAATTTTGTGAATTACATAAAATTTAAAGATTATCCTCTATTACACGTAACACTGCACTGTATTAGAGCAACTCCAATTGCTTCCTTAAATGGTGTCTTAACTTCAAATATAAGGAATTTGACATAAAATGGTGCTCCAACAATGTCTTAGTGGATCCTTAAATTCTAGCACACCACTCTCATGCCTTACTAATAAGAGCAATTCCAATAAAATCTTAGTTCATTCCTTAAATTTAATATAAGATATTTAATCCTAATAGTTTTGGACATCAATAGCTATTTTCATCTTAAACAACATTCTTTATATTCATTCCTTATCTAATATTTTATTATTAGATGGTACCATTATTAAAAAAAGTGTTGTTTCTAATATTTATTATCCTACGTAATATTGTTAGAAGAGTTAGAAGAGGAGAGAGGTTAGCTAAAGATAAGGAATGGAAAGAAGATCTTAGTGATTTAAGGAATCACTAGAATATTGTTGGAGTGGCTTTTTTTCCCACATTTCTTATATTTTAGTTTAAGACTCCAAATAGCTAAGCTATTGACTCTTAGTTCATTTTTTATATTTAATATAAAATATTGGATCTTAGTTACTTAGAATAGAGATAAGTAATTTAAACTACAACAATGTTCCTCTTACTTGTTTCTTATTAATATTCAATTGTTAAAAATAATTTTCATACACTATGCAACTGAGAGAAAAAAGTGAGTGGTCATTATTTTATCATAAAATAAAAGTTAGGACATGCTTAGAAGAAGTGAGTGGTTACTTATTTATAAGTAATTGACGAAGGATCTTAGTGAAATAAGGAACCACTAAGATAGTATTGTAGCTCAATTTTTACCCTCATTTCTTAAATACAAGTTAGGATGATAAATAGTTAATCTCTTGAAGATGCTCTAAGGAACCACCAGTCAAGAAGTCAGCCTTATCAATTGTATAACAGTGAGTATTTGTTCTAAGAAAATCTTAGGTGGTGACCTAGGATGTAAGAAAATCTTAGGTGGTGACCTAGGATCGAACCCAGGACCTGGGACGACAGAGGATAAACCCTTTACCACTTGAGCTATCCAACCGTGCTCAAGAAACTTTAATATCTTTAATATTAAGAATCTTGCAATTGAAGCCAATAGAGTAATTTAGGTCTACTGCTATGAAACATAGGCCATGTAAATGTTGATTTTTGGTTATACATGTGAGTTTGGTTGTTCAGGGCCCAGACCATAAGAAACAGGGCTCAAGACAGTATCTCAATAAACCGCCAAAGTAACAGTCTCTCCCTAGGGATGGCAGTTTTACCCGACCAGACGGATACCCGACCCGTTCCGACCCGATTGGATCTACCCGAACCCGATTTTTTGGATCTGGATCTTATTTTTGGACCCGAAAAAATTCGAATCTGGATCTGGATCCTAGGTGTCCCGACCCGAGACCTGACCCGAAACCCGAGACTCGATCCAAACCCGATCCGGACCCGAGACCCGATCCAAACCCGATGCGGACCCGAGACCCGATAAAAACCCTATATATATATATTAAAATCATTTTAATATATATAGATTCTGTATAATAATTCTCTATAATAAAAAATTCTATATATAATGATGCCATCCCTAATAATTCTATATAATGATGCCATCCCTAGGTAGTAGCACGTGCACAGCTGTGAGGTGTAGTAGTGACAGGACAGATTTTTCCGTAATTAAGCTGAACTCTGATGGCAATTTGTAAAAATCATTTTAAACTGTTGCAAACACGCAACAGGAACTATAATATAGATAGATAGATAGATAATATCGAGTTCACAGGTGAACATGTGATTTACTTTATCATTTATATATATATATATATATATATATATATATATATTAAAATCATTTATATAGATTCTGTATAATAATTATTTTATATATATATAATCATTTTAATATATATAATAATTTTTAATATTAATAAAAATGAATATAAATTCTGTATAACGGATATAAAATTAAATAAAATGTTAATATACATGCCTAATAATTCATAATATTTTAATACATATACCATAATTAAGCTATCCATAGGTATATGTATTAAAATATTATGAATTATTAGGCACGTATATTAACATTTTATTTAATTTTATATCCGTTATACAGAATTTATATTCATTTTTATTAATATTGCATTTTTTTTAATTCTTATGCATTGAATAATCAAAATATATAAGTTGAATGATTGTAAACAATTAAACTAACATGTTTTAAGTGTTTATTGTGCTAAATAAAACATGTGAAGTCCTTTTATATATTCCTAATTTTTTTTAAAAAAATCAATCATCATTTTTTTGATAGGTACATAATTTTCAATTTTTATTTTATAAATATCCGAAATAAACCCGAACCCGATCCGATACCCGAAAAACCCGACGGATCGGATTTGGATCTTCGTTTTAGATATCCGGACCCGGACCCGATCCGAACCAAAATATAATAGATCGGGTCTGGATCTCAAGAAACCCGACCAGTTGCCATCCCTATCTCTCCCAAAAAATAACAACACTTGTATTACTACCACGTGCTTATTCATAATTTTAGCATCGAATTTCTCGTTCACTGACAGAGAAATTGGATACCACTTGTCTTAGACTGTACTGTGACCGATAAGGTTGGACTACAATAATCATGTTCTAAATTGGACAATTGTGGAGTCGATACATAAGTAAGAAAATGGGACATCAACAATCAGCTCAAACCAAGAAAGAACGGAACAGTAGTAGAATTCAGCCAATCCCCGCCTTGTATAAGATTGCCAACAGTAAATTGGCTAGCCTCTGTTCTGTTTGTGATGACTCTGTAACCAGGCCATGTCACCCTATTACTTGTATTCGAGCCGGGACCGCGGTTGGAGAACTCGCCATAGTAGAGAGTAGACAATGCAAAATCCCCATCCCATTCTAACCATCCCACAGGTTCAACTAAATCACCGATATAAGATTGAAGAATGACCGTTCTTGAGTATAATTTCCACGGACGTCCAATGTAGGACTTGAACGAAGATTGAACCGGAATTAAATCAGCAGCTGCAGCGAGTTTTGAGTTGATGATCGAAATGCCAGTGTTCTGGTTAGGGTCTTCCCTTCCTTGTGCAGTGAAAATGTTTTTCTGATTCTCATTTGGTTTACGAGCATAGAGAGCGCAGTTCTGGAACACCACAGCAGCGTTGCCAAATATGAAATCAACAGTGCCATAAACGTCACATTCACGATAAAATTGTCGAAGGGAATGCACGTAGAGAGTGTCTTGGTATCCTACGAAACTGCATTTGTAAAATGCTGACAGATCTGAACCACTTCTAAGTGCTACAGCTTGGTGTTTGCTTGGTCCAGCATAGTTTTCGAATGTAATTCCTTTGGCTATGAATCCATTTCCTACTACAGCTGCACGTCAGTCGAAACAAAACAAGTTTGTCAGAAAGTTCACATGATCTATCATTAAACTTTCAAACAGTAGTACAAATAAAAACAAAAACTCAGCCATCTTTGTGGAAAGGAGCTAGCCAAGGTAGAGATACAAAACAGTAGTACAGAAATTCAACTAAGCTGCCTTTACAGACTATCAGAAAAATTATTGTACACGTTCATCTATGCACTATGTAGTCGCTAGAATACAAAAGTTGCATAGATTTGCACAGAAAATCTCAGACAAAATAAGTAGATGGCCACCAGTCCACCTTCATATATGCACTAATTATATAGTCATGCCACCACTTGTTTATCGGGGATGAAGAACTAAGATTTGTAGAACGTGTGTATTAACATATATACACGCTAATAATCTTTTAGTCTGTAAGTTGTGACCGGTTTATATACAGCCTTAATATGACATCGAAAGTTTCAAAACTCACAAGTTTTCTTAATTGCGGATATATCACTGTTCTAAAACAAGCCGGACAATTTATATTCATGGAAAGAGTCGTTTGGTGTGAATTCCAAAAACAAGGATTTGTTAGCGCAGACGCAGGACCATGCATGCTTACAATAATTTGTATCTCGATAACATCATCATCATCATCATCACCGTCATCTCTACGTACTATCCCACCCTTCACATGTTCATTCTACTTTACTAAAAAAGCTTAAACATCACCATCAGTTTCCAGTACAATTCATGCATCGTTAGCTGTTATGCAGCAAAAGTATAACTATTTCAAACCATTAGTTTAGCTAGCGCATGCTCAATCAGGCCTCATGTCTTTGAGCTTGTTTTTTTGTGATTGAAACAGAAAGGATTAAATGGTGCAGTCCAAAGTTTTTTATCTTAAAAAATACATAATGTTAAATATTTAACATGAACTATTCATATTTAACAAATGACCTCTAGTTCAACGAAAACACGTACAGTATTTAAATTTCTGTAATTCAATCTTTTCAAAATGAAGGCATGCATGTTTGTTTATTGTTTAAAACTTTAAATCCGTAAAAAAATGACTTGACCTACATCGAAAAGGCATGCATATATGTCTACTAACGCCACCACTAGAAGATGCTGAGATAAACTACTCGATCTACTTGCTGCAATTAATTGAGAAACTCTATAAATGCATATATAGTAATTCTGCTTAGTACTATTTGGATTTAGAGAAGGAGTAACTAACCAACTGTAGCAGATCGGAAAGTGGTCCAGCCATCAACAACACTCCTATTACCCTTCACAAGTGTCTTTCCAATCCCATCTCCAACCAACATCAACATGGTCTTCTTACTCCCCACCTCAACATACTCATAATAAGCCCCTGCTTTCACATGTATCACGAACCTTTTCGTACTACGATCCGGGGCCGCTGCCACAGCCTCCCCAATCGTAGTAAAATTCCCAGTCCCATCCTTGGCCACCACCAGATCATAATTTACCTCCCCCGTCCCCTCCACTACCGCTTTATCTTCTCTCGAAATCCACGACGGATGCCCGCCCTCAACTCTCCCGTACTCCGGAAACACTTCATTAATCATAGAAGTTGCCTCTTTAATTTTGGTCACCAATGCCAGTGAATTGCTGACATGGCGCGAAATGTCGGTTATGGATTCCTCAATGTAGCTACGAACATTCGAGTCACTATATGCAAAACCATCAAGACACGTGTACTGATTCGTCATTGCACCGCTGAGTAGGGTTTGCAAGTCATAGTAGTGTTTGCTCGAAGATTTGTTGGATGAGAGATCCGAAACTGCTGCATTGAGTTCAGTAACAGTGTTGTTTAGTAGCTCAACACAGTCTTGCAGTGCACCCTTGTCACGTGCATCCAAGTGGGGCATTTTACGACGAATGCTGGAGGAATTGGAGGCAGTGGCTTTTACCTGGACGACGGTAACGTTGACCGCCGCAGAAATGATCTGAGGGAGGGTTTTCTTGCGGAGATTAGGGAATGTGGAGAGAGTTGAGACACAAAGTTGAGGATATAATGTGCCATCACAAGCTGAGCTGGCTACTCGGAGGTGTAGAGATTGTGGGGGATGTTTGAATGATTTTGGGGATACTATGAGATTTAGTGAAGTGAATGTGAGCAAGAATGCTGCAATGGCAGTGAGATAGATGGCCATTTTTATGAAATTAATGAGGTTATGTGTTTACATAGGGTAGTGATATAAATAATAGAGGAACTTGTTCATTGATCCACTTGACACAAGTCGGTGAAGAAATGGTCAATTTTAAGCTGACAGATGACAAACTCAGATATCCTCAGTAAAAAAAATAAATTAAAAATAAACGGTTAGGTATGAGATCTCTGGACATGATTAGATAAATATGTTTCACCGCATCAGATCAGCATATTGGTCCTCATCTTTCAAAAGTTTAATATATATATATATACTCCAGTTTAAGTAATATTATAAACTAAAAAGAACATGCAGCTAGTATATAGATAAAAGAAGACTGAATGACCTGAGTTTAGCTAGCTAGTATTTCAAAATCTAAGTCTTAAAATACTCTTATTCTTGTAATGTAATTACGTCTCACTGGAGACATTTTATGGGATCAGTATCATTTTTATTGGATTAATCATAATAATAAAGAAATGTAAAAAGATAGAGATTAAGACCCATAAATCAACTGTGGTGCCATTTAAATGGAGCTCAGGATCGGCCCTACATCCTTTCTCAACACTCCACTTTAAACTTAAAATTTAGTGGAGAAGACCAGATGATCATGGGTGCCTGTACGTATAAGAAAATAAGCTTTTTCTGTAGGTATCAACTTGAGAGCGAGCTAGCTGTTGGGATATCAAAAATCAACACTCAACACTTTTACCACTTGTATGTCATAAAAACACTATTTATGGCAGTATCAGATTACCTGCAGGCTGCAGTTTTACGAAACTTTAATGCATGCACTAAATAAAAAAAATCCTCACACAATGCACGTTATTTGCTAGTATATACGCGAAAGTGTTTCAAGGAGTAATGGAATGATGGGGGCGAGGATGGTGAATACTGAATCTCACCTGTAATCACAAGGTATGCATTTAAGAGAAATTTATGCAGCTTTTATTCTACTAGCCAATTATCACTTCAATAGTTGACTCTACAATTTGTTAGAACGTATATGATATGTAAAGTCACAGCAAAATGTTGTATACTGTCGATTAAAACTTACAAAACAATGCCTGAAAGTGGCAGATTTCTTGTTGAAACTTTGGACCTGCTAATCAGTTTAAATTGTTCAAGTATAAAAGGATGTATAGTTTTAAAGAAAAGTTACGAGGGTGTGTACGGAAGATATTGTAATTTCTTTTTCCTTTGTTCTCGGTATACTAGGGGGTGTATTCAATATGGATTTTAGAGGAGTAATAATAATCCATAAATTTTGAAAGATTGTTGTTGATTTTAATTGTTGGCGGATTTTGACGGATAAAAAAATCTTGCAGAGTGTTGATGATTTTATGAAGTTTTTTAGAAATCCTTCAAAATCTCATTTAATTTAGAGAGATTTCAAAAGATCAAAAATACACTAGCAAATCCATCAAAATCCACGAAATTTTTAAATAAAAACAAGTCCATGGACTTTTGAATACCATCAGATTTTGATGAAATTTTTAAAATCTAAATTGAATACCACTAGATTTTAATGAACTTTTTAAAATCTAAATTGAATACACTCAGATTTTAATAGACTTTTTACAATCCAAATTGAATACCTCCAGATTTTAAA
>PHNY01002590.1:29359-42177 GCA_003724115.2 Anethum foeniculum
TCAATTTTACAACCTACGCGAAACTCACGAAATATTCTTTAATTCAATGATAATTTAAAAAGTATTATTCACATAAANTGAGAAATTGAAGAGAAAAAATAGTTACGAATTTTTATTGTATGTATTCTATTCAACTTATGATACATAATCTATTTAATTCAGGATACCTACTTACTAATCAATTCAATTTAGAAGTCCTATTTAGTTTTGGTTTAGATTATGAAAATAGAATATTCTCTTATTTTAGATCTAACGGCTACCATCTATTTAATTCAAGATCTAATGGTCCATATTACATTGGTAGTACATGACCAAATAATTGGATAAGATCCCTCTTATGCATATTATATTATAAGGATATAATTGTTTCCTTTTTCCTTCATTATCGGGATTTTTTTGACAAGAAAGCCAATGGTTTCTTACATATTTTGTACCATTTGACAAGAAAGCCAATGGTTTCTTACATTTTTTGTACCATTATTATTAGGATCAGCAACATAAGTAACAAAACAAAACTTACATTCGGCTCGACGCACACCCTCTTTACTCAAATATATCTTAAAATTATTCCAGTACTCTGGCTTTTGTTTGGTGGGGCCTGTGATATACTAACGTTCCTCGGTAACTCCTTCTACTGCTGTTTGAGAAGATCCTGAACTTTTATTCTTTTTTGGTTGTACATGCACTTCTTCACATAAATTATCCTCGAGAATAAGATTTTGTGTTGTATTGTATGTTTCTTGAGTGGGGCCTACATTGTCTTTTTCTCGTTGGATTGAATGGAACTCGACATCTAGTACAAAATTAGGATATATAATCAGATAATGTAATTTTTTATAATTATTTTTAATCATTAATCATAACTCAATATAAACAACGTAAAGGAAAGGACCAAAAGATTGATCAAGTAACTGACTAACTACAGAACATAAATTTTAAAACAAGTCATGCATTACATAAACTAAAGTAGTTGCATTAAATAGATATACAAAGAGATAGCATCAATAAAAATGTGATAATCGATTTAATAAATGAAAATAAAAAGAATAGTTAGTTGCAGGCCCTCTATGAATCATATTCTATCTACAGTTTAATTCATTGTTTATAATGAATAGATGATCATGCCCTAAAGATAACAAATTTCAGACATATTTCAGATACACAAACATTATCAAACTTAAAAAAAATATAAAAAAACTTAAAGCTCTACTAGCACACAATTTGATTCAATAGCTTTACTAGAATATATGAACTATGCAGGTCCAGAAGTCCTACTTGTATAAAGGAAATAAGTTATCCTGGACTAGCACACAAGCTAAATATAAAGTATATAAATAACTTAGTGAAGTGTTAAGGTATATCTTATGTTAAACCTTGAATACGTTTGATTCAATGTTGGATTCTAGTTCAGAATTTGATCATCGGAAAAGACCTAAAATATCATTCGCAGAGAGACTGATTAATTATTACTCTAGATAGATTAATAAGAAAAAGAAGTTGCTTAGGCAAAAAAGAAAAATAGAAGTCAACTTTCGTATAATCAAATTGTTGCTCTAGTGTAGTAACTAGTAACATATACAAACTACGCATACTCAGATATAATAACAACTTATTGATTATGTATGAGATTCACCTCAGATAAACAAGTAAACACCATATGACAGAGGAATTCAAATTATCAAAACAAGCAAAACTGTATGAACTTGACGATAATAGTTAAGTGATCATAAAATTGGTGTTATGAGTTATGACTTTTATCTACTAGTTAATTAGTACATTGAGGTTCACAAATTAACAGTAATGAAATATATTTGAGAACCCTAATTCCCAACTTGTAAATTGATTTTGATACTTGTAAATTGTAATTCACTACACATGACCACACGAGCTGATAAGCACGACTCACGACTGTATGTATTTGTATTACACATTTCTAATGCTTATTTTTAGTAATATGTAATTGGTGAAATATTAAGCTACTGGTCCAATCAGGTTTTTCAGGTCTTTCCGGTTTTGGACTGGACTGGACCGAATACACAACTTTTTGATATATTAGGACCGAAGACCAACCAGATCAATTTCCGGTCCGGTTTTTGGACTAAAAGACCCCGTCTGGTCTGGTTTTCAAGTCCTATACTTTTTCTGACATTGACAACCCAGATCACATTCTCAAGCTTGATACTCCTGTGTTGTATGCTCGCGATGCTCTTAAAGGAGACCGAGGTCAAACCTAATTTCAGCACTTTGTGAATGAGCGAAATCTCATCGAGGCCGGCCTCAGCAGTCTTTCTCTTGAGGGTATTTACTTTTTTTCAACTTCAACTTTGAATAAGTTTGTTCTTATTCTAATATTTCCTTTGTTTTATTACAACTACTGATGCCTTGAATGAGGAAGCTGTTAAGAATGGGATCAAACCTACTGGGAGGTTGATAAAGAGGGCTAGGAAGCTCTAAACTGCCTTCCTCCAAAGTTCCACTCATTCTTGGAAGAGACCGTGTCTGAAAAGAAGAGAGTAAAGGGCTCTGATGGGAGCTCGAAGATTTCATTTGAGTCGGCGTGGGGTATTTGTGCCTAAGACTCAATCTTTGGAAGTCCATCACTTTCCTTAGATTGGTCCAAGTGCTCAATCACTATACCTGACCTTATTCACGTCACTTCAGGTGACAAACTTCAAGAGTCGGAGGTGATGTGAGCTCAAGCATTGTATTAGGTGAGTATGTATTTTAAGCACAAGTTTCACTTTTTCTAGTTGGAGTTTCCTAGTCGATTTAAGGCCTCTCAGGGAGCCTAGTCGGACCTTTTTAGTAGGCTGAAGGCCTCTCCGCGAGCCTAGTTGGAGTTGGCTGAAAGCCTCTCCGGGAGCCTAGTTGGAATTTTCTAGTTAGCTGAATTCTATGTCATCTTACTAACTTTTTACCACATGTTTCCCTTTTTCAGGCTAATGCTTATTTTGCCGCCTCGGCCACTCAAAGTCGTGCCTTAGAGGGATCTAAATGCTGCTTTGAAGAAATTAAGGGTAAAGCTTGAACCAGAATGCAAGGATTGTGAGTCCCGATTTCTCGTGGCTGAGGACCAGGCTACCTCCTTCGAGAGGAAGTACTCGAGCCTACTAAAGAAGAAAAAGCTAGAGTTTCAAAAGCTTATTGGCGTCTACTATCAATCGGAAGACTTCTTAAAGCTAATGGATGCCACAGATGACGAGATGCGCCCGGTGAACATGTCACTTGGTTAGAACAAAGTTATTGGTGATGTCCACTACTCATATCCCGACATGGTGAATCATGAACATGAACGTTGTTGTTCATGTCTGAGGCCCATCACGGACATGAACAGAGTAGTCCGTGTCCGAGGCCCATCAACCTGACCCGAATATGATGTCCAACACTGAAACTAACTCCTCTACGGAAGAATATAGAATCCACCGCCTTAAGGAGTCCTTATTACCTTTTAGGTTGGAGTCCAATAGGATAAAAAGCAAAACAAAATGAATATTCGTTATATAATGGGCTCTACCCCTCAACCTAGAACTACATTTTTGGCTTGATTTTCTACAATACAAAGATAGGTAGACACCTTGTGAGGACCAATTAGTCTCGAACACAAGTGTAGACATTGAAGCTCGAAGCTCACAAACCCTAGTATTAAACGCAACAAAACCCTAATATTTATTCTATAACATTTGGCGCCTAGTCGGACTTTTCTAGTCGGCTGAAAGCCTCTCCGGAAGCTTAGTCTGACTTTTCTAGTTAGATGACTTTTATGTCATGTTAATAACTTTCTACCACGTGTCTCTTTTTTTCAGGCTAATACTTATTTTGCCGCATCGACCATTCAAAGTCGTGCCTTGAGGAATCAGAATGCTGCCTTGGAGAAATCAAGGGTAAAGCTTGACCAAGAATGCAAGGATTGGGAGTCCTGAGCTCTCGTGGCTGAGGACCGGACTACCTCCTTCGAGGGGAAGTACTCAAGCCTTTTAAAGAAGAAACAACTAGAGTTTCAGAAGCTTATTGGCGTCTACCATAAATCAGAAGACTTTTTAAAGCTAATGGATGCCTATGATGACGAGATCGCCCGGTGAACATGTCACTTGGTTGGAACAAAGCTGTTGGTGTTGTCCACAACTCATATCCCGGCATGGTGAATCCAGCAAACTTCCCTAGCCTTTGGGTCGTGCCCGTGGTTGATAATGTTGGCTAAGCAATCAGCTCCGGTCTTAAGGTCGTTCCTCAGTGTTCTGGGTTAAGCTCAAGCCATTGAGGCTCCGGCTCTAGCCATTGAGGCTCCGGCTCCAGGGGTAAAGCTCCTACCCGTGAGAGTCTTGGGTCCAAGGGACCTTTATATGGCAAGATTCGCAAGCCCATGCCAAGAAAGAGGATCCAGGATAAGAAGATTTCTTCTGAGAGTTCCGTGGCGTAGGACGAAGATGAAGAGGAAGAGTTGAGAGGAGGTGATGAGGAAGAGGATTCTTCGGACAAGTGATGTATGGCCTTACATGGATTTGTTTGCCCCATGTGGCTCTTGAACATATTTATCCAGTTTTTTATTCGGGACTTAACTCATGATCTTCCGGGATTTCCTATCTATGCATTACTAGCTTGATTATTCATTTGTCTTTTATTTTCGGTACTTGGTCATTCCAGACTTGCATTCGTTGCATACATAAATAAAATTGTAGATAATGTAAACAATACAAACTTGCATAAATAGTTAATATCCTGGAAAATGGGTTCAACCCTTACATAAACTGAGAAATGGTTTCATTGACCTTATTCCTATATCTATTAATGAATACTAAGGACATGTCTTGCACGTTCCAGACATAACAAACCTTCAGGTTTGAAGCGTGCCATGTGCGAGGCACTTCATCACCACCTAAGGTCTCTAACCTGCAGGATACTCGTCGTATTCTTGGTCCTCACGTCTTTGGCCAAGCCTAAACCGGATATCAAGACTTCATACTCTGCTTCGTTGTTTGTTGTTGGAGAATCCAACTTCAAAGCATACTCGATCATGAACCCATCAGGGTTTTGCAAGACTAGACCTGCACTACTAGATTTTGTTCTGGACGCTCCATCAAAATAAAGAATCTGATACTATTTCCTCGTCGTTTGTTTGATTATTTGAGTCTAATTCTCCTTCCATCAAGTTATAAAAACAACCTTCCTTGCAATATTCTTATCATTATCCATTCCGCGTCGTAAAATAGCTACCCCTTGCGGCCAAAGCCTCGGGACGCGCCCTGAGGGTCCGGAAACACATTTTCCGGAGCCCAGGCCACTTCTTGCTTTCCGACGATCACATTTGTTCTTTTCAAGTTATGAAATCTCTTCTTCCGCGAACTTTTGTCAATATTTATCTTCTTATTGTGAACGGCTTTCATAAATGATCGTCGTAGACGGCTATCGTGAGCAGATGTCGTAAACGTTCATCGTAAACACTCATCGCAAATATTCATCGGAAATGGTCATTTAAACAGTCGTCGTAAATGATTGTCCCTCACTGTTAGGAGGAAACACATACACACGCAAATACGAGATTCACAACAACCAATGCGGAGTACACACGCAATACATATATGACGCAGCAAACCCACGTCCCAACTCGTATATATGTAACATATACGTAAGGAGAAAAAAACTCTTTGACATGACTTCGGGATAAAAGAAAACAACTCCTTTGTGTCTTTCGGTTTGTTAGTTACTTTGATTATTGATTACTGCTTTATTTTAATTATAGTTCATAATTTTCCGTGATTCTAATTGTGAAAAAGGTGTTCATTCCCCATAGTCAAATTAAAGATTGTTCCTATTTTACGACTTACAGTAATAGATTCAAACGCTAATATTTTATTTTATTTTTATAATTAAATAATAATTAATAATAATTTCTAAAGTAACGAAAGTATAATCGCAAAACTTTGATCATTACCACCGACACGATAAAGTCAAGGGATAAGCTATATAAAATTTCATTTTCACAAATGTTTGGCACTTTGTGGAGCCTTAACATGTCCCCGGTCTTAAGTTTTGGAAGATAGGAGAGTATAAATTAAAATGCGGAAGTTGCAGTTGTCAACAAATTTCTGGTAGCCATCAAAAACGAACAAAAAGTTAAGAGCAAATAATGGTGTAATGAAATAAAGTAACGTGCATGAATTTGCTGCAACTGCATGCTACTATTATATATTTACATTTATTGCAACTGCTTATGAATTTCTTCTCCGTCGTGGTTGACATAATTCGGGTAGCAATGCACTGTAGTTGATATTAAGATATGCAAAACCATTTGTATTTTGAAAACTAATTAAAATGAATACTTGAGCAGTCTTCATCCTGGTAATAGATTAATTATAATGTGACATATTAACAACTTCATAGAATATATTGAAATGCATGCCAAAGTCTAGATCAATGGACGCGTTTTTGCAGCCTGACTTCATTTGATCAAAGACTATAAATCCTTCGTCCAGATCTCCATTCACATGATTCGCATTCGAATGCAAAGAAAACTTGCTTTGCAACAGTGTATTTTTCGTCAACACGCTGTATATCACACTAGTAAATATAAAATAATTACTCGAAATACTTAGAGATAGTGAAGTACAATTTAAAACCTACTCTCGAAAATAATAAAATTATCATTTGTTATATGTTAATGTCAATTTTTGTCATAAACCAAACATCATAATTAAGGGTAGTTATGTACAACTATAGAGAATAAGCAGATTTTTTGGGTAAATTTAAAATAATTGCATATGACTTAAAGTTGTAACAAGTGAAAAGTGAAATTTCTTAATTAAGTCAACATCTGTTTAGGTAATTTTGTAATATTAGTAACTCTTGTGCTGTTAAAAATCTAAAAATAAAAATAAATTTGTGAATATGCTCATTTAAATGATAATAATGATTTTTATAAAATAAAATCACTAAAATAGAATAAGTTGTTTAAAAAATTATTTTTTACCAACTTTTAACTTTAAGCTGTTTTTTCAATTTTAAGTCATTTTATTACTTAGTTATACAAACAGTCATTTTTTAATTTTAAATCAAAGATTATGTTAAGATGCAGCTCAAAATTTTAGTCAGATAGGTTCATTTGTAGTCTTTAATAAAGGAGATAAAGATTTTTGATGAGTTCTACGTAAGTTTAATTATAAGAAGAATTATAGTTCCGGCGTCAAATTTAATACAGTAGAATCAAATTTACTTAGTTATATTAAATAAAAGTCACTATCCTCTTCATGTAGAGCAAGTCTACGCATTTCTATTAATGAGAAGTTCTTTGGTATATAATTCTTCATTGAACGATACTCCAATTACTTGGGAGAAACTTTCAACGTTTAGATTTCAATATTTAAATGCTAGAAGATCTTGAGCAGACCTACTTGGTTTAACCAGGTAATAAGATCGATTTTTACGGTGCACCCACAATTTATATAAATCTATGATATCAAAAAAGTTAATAGAAGTAGGAGGAAGTCAAAATTTTGTGGAAATCACCCGGATTTCTAAATTATTTTAGAGAAACTTGAGATATGAAAAATAACATGCAAAGGAAGGCCATGATCCAAAATCGTCAAACAATTGACATGGGAAATTAATAAAAATTAGGGGAAACGCTAGTCGACCATACCCCCCACATCTCTTTCTCTGAAAAATCCTAAAAACACTATTTAAATCCTTGACCTACCATATATCCCTGACTAACCCTCAAATCAAAACTTTCAACTCTGATTTCCACATAGCACTAAAAGAAATATATGTGTAAAATTTTGTAATATAAATATGGACTCAATTGGGCATTACTATACAAATAACAATCTCCACAATTCATATTTTCAGAAACAATGGCTTCTAAGCTTTACTATTCTGCTTCCATTACAATAATGCTCCTCATCTTGCTTTCTACATTTTCTTTCTCCATCACCTCAGCTGCCAATTCTCCGAGTTCAAACTCAATATGTAATTCAACTCCTTATCCTGCCTTATGTAGATCTTCTCTTCCAAACAACAACACTGCCACTGTCTATGATTACGGCAGAAATTGTGTCCGTAGTTCCTTATTTTCTGCACAGAAATTCCAATTTTTAATCGAAAAGTACCTCCGTGATTCGACTTTACCGACAAATGCAATACGAGCTCTTGAGGATTGCCGTTTACTTGCTGGTCTTAACATGGATTACCTCACAAGTTCTTTTCGAACAGTTAATAAAACTCAAACTCTCTCCACGTCAGTAGCTGATGACATTCAAACCCTGCTCAGTGCCATATTAACCAACACGCAAACATGCAGGGAAGGACTTGAAGAAATAGCTTCGTCTTGGATAAGTTCGAAAAATGATATTTCGACTCCTCTTACTAATGACACAAGACTTTATAGTGTCTCTTTAGCTCTATTTGATAAAGGATGGGTGCACAAGAAGAACAGGCGACCATCTCATCCTTCTAAGAAGCTCTTAGGGCTTAGAGACGGAAGGCTACCTTTGAAAATGTCGGATAAAAACAAAGCCATTTTCGAAACCACAGGGCATAGAAAACTTCTTCAAAGCACAAGTGGAAATAATCAAGTTGTAGTTAATAAAATGGTAACCGTGAGTCAAGATGAAACGGGGAACTTCACCACCATAAATGATGCTGTGGCTGCAGCTCCCAATAACTCGGTTGCTGATGAAGGCTACTTTATGATATATGTCACCGCTGGAGTGTATGAAGAATATGTGGTCATTGCCAAGAACAAAAAGTACCTCATGATGGTTGGGGACGGCATTAATCAGACGGTGATAACTGGCGACCATAGTGTTGATGATGGCTGGAGCACCTTCAATTCTTCAACATTAGGTAAGGGAACAAAAAGCATTTTATATAAAGAAATTATAGTTATAATTGCACTACAGAAGACAATATACACTTTGCTGATGAAAGTCCCACACGCTGGAGTACCGAGAGTTATTAGTGTTAAATAACCGGCTGATAAAAGTCCCTCCAAGATCTGATACCATATTAAGTAATCAGCCCGTCTAAAATCTTAAGATATCATGGTATCTAGAGTTATAAGTGTTAAATATACACCCTCGCGCTGGAGTACTAAGAGTTAAAGTACTAAGAGTTATTAGTGTTAAATAACCAGCTCATAAAAGTCCCACCAAGATCTGATACTATATTAAGTAATCAGCCCGTCTAAAATCTTAAGGTATAAGGGTACGGTCCCAACAAGATTTTAAATTATTTAACAATTAGATGAAGTAACAACTATCGGCAATTCAAAAAAACTGCAAAACAGTATTTACAAAAATTGAAGAACATGCGCAGAATAATTGTTGTCACTTGTCGGTAGCCAAATGCTGATATTGTTATTGTTGTTGATAGCTTATTTTGACAAACGCGTATATATGTTTAGGGTACTTGCAGACATTAGTCGATCTACTTAATATGCCACTTCTCCATAGAATATCTAATTGTCCTCGGGACACAAATCATTTTCTCATTAATATTATATTACATGGTACATGCACTTGGGAATTAACATAAAATGTCATGTTTTTAATATGTTGATTACTTATTTAATTTAAAGTATGCTATGCGAAATGCAGCTGTGGTTGGGCAAGGATTTGTGGGAATCAACATGACAATCAGAAACACGGCAGGGGCGATCAAACACCAAGCGGTGGCCCTTCGAAATAGTGCAGATTTATCTACATTTTACAGCTGCAGTTTCGAAGGCTATCAAGATACTTTGTATGTACATTCGCTACGCCAGTTTTACAGAGAATGTGACATATATGGCACAGTTGACTTCATTTTTGGTAACGCAGCTGTTGTCTTACAAAATTGCAACATATATCCACGCCTGCCGCTAGCCAAACAATTCAATGCCATCACGGCTCAAGGAAGAACTGATCCGAATCAAAACACTGGAATTTCCATACAAAATTGCAACATTACGCCTGCTGATGATTTGGCTGTAAGCAATGGAACTACACAGACGTATCTCGGGAGGCCTTGGAAAGAGTATTCCAGGACTATTTATATGCAATCTTTTATGGACAGCTTCATTAATCCGGCTGGTTGGCGCGAATGGTCAGGGGATTTTGCGCTGAATACATCTTATTATGCTGAGTTCAGTAACACAGGGCTAGGGTCGAACACTAGCAGAAGAGTAACATGGCCTGGATTTCACATCATTGATGCTACTGACGCAGCCAATTTTACGGTATCTAATTTCATACTAGGAGATGATTGGATACCTCAAACTGGCACTCCTTACTCTAGCAACTTGTAGCTATGAGCCTCATATTTATTTTTATATTTTGGTCATTTAATTTGTAATTGGTTAAGAAATAAATTTGCCTGCACACCAACTATGTGCAGTACTTCAATTGTATTATATAATGTATACTTCCAAAGGTTAATATGCAATACTTGCATAAGCTCTGTATATTTGGAATTTTATTATTATTGCTTCAGCTGAGTATCTCAAGGAACTCTTGGAAATTGAATATACATATATGTTGATTTAATAAAATGCTTCTTGATTGTTTAAAATATAATTATATTAATCTAATACTTTATTAAATTAAGACTACTGATGAGAACTTATCTATACTCTTTATTAAAAGCAGAAACCCTGAATGGTATGGTATGGTATGCCATGTATAGCGCAGTATGCCACTAAATATATAAAATAAAATTATCAATATAATAATAATAACAATAAATATTATTATAATCATTAATTAACTTAACTAACTTTTATTCTTTATTAAAAGTAAAAGTTCCCTTTAAAAGGTATGATATGCGCGGTATGTCACTGAATATACAAAACTAATTTAATTAATATAATACTAATAATAATTATTATTACCAAAAGAAGGAACCCTATTAATGCTTGATAGGAAAAAATTATAACGTTTAGTTACATAATTAATGATGCATTAATTATGATTGATAAATAATAAACTCGAAGCCCAAAATAGATGAATTGGGACCAATGGGCCAATACAGCATATCTAAGGCTGTAAACGGAAATGGTATATATATTATAGTTGATGCTGTCCATACAATAGGATCAACTGGATTTGTAATCATGTTGATTATTCAAGTTCATAAGCCCGATTAAGGTATGCAAGCCCAATGGGCTATATTATTAACAAAAATTCGTAGTCAATTTATCAGTTGACTAAACAACTTATAAAGGGTATTCTAAAAAACTAGAATCAATTAGCCTTTGAAGGCTCGGAACTAGATAACCCAGAAGAGGTTTCGTCGGCCCTTTGCTTCTTTGCAGCAGGTTCACCTTCAGACTCTGAACCTGATTCTAAATCAGAGGAGCTAGAGCCATCCTCGGAAGTAGAAACAGCCTTCCTCTTGTGACCAGCAGGGCTATCAAAAGTAGCCAGGATCCTCTCATCCTCACGAAGAGGCTCTTCAGAATGCTCGCTCTCAATGGCCGTGCTAGAAAGCGCCAAGGGACAGGGAAAGGAATCTGCTAAAAGGGCCTCAGGGTGAGCCTCCGTAATGGCTTCTACAGCAGCTTCCTAACCTTCCTTGTAGATCCCCGGCCGCATCTGAGCATCATGCTCCTTCATAAGCTCCGCAAAGTCAGGGGTGAGCATGTAAGCGTCAATCCCCTTCTCCTTCTCATCTGTAAGGACCACAATCTTGGCCCTTGCCTCATCCAGGTCAGCGGTAGAACTGACTAGCTTGGCTTCCAAGACAGCTATCTTGGCGTTTGCCTCATCCAAGCTGGCCTTAGTACTTTCATAGCTAGATTTCCATGCCTTGGCTTGATGAATGGCCCCCTGGAAGTGAGCATTGGCCTACGAAAGATAGAACATGTCAAAATCAATACAAGTGAAGAAAAGAAATAAAATAGAAATTGAAAACATAAAACTAACCACATCATGAGCTTGGGAGCCAAGAAGTTCAACTCCCTCCAAATCTTTTTCAAGGGCAAAGTCCTTGTAATCAACAGGAGGAATAGAGTGTAAAGACCAATCACGGGCTAATTTTGTGTTACCGATGATTGAATCCTTCCCACGGATTCCCCAAGAAGGTTGAAAGACTGCAGATCGAGACTGTTTGCCCTTGATAGGAGGAATAGGGCCTTCCCCTTCCTCTGTCGCCACAGCCTCTTGTAGAAATTCCGGGAAACGATCGCCCAAACGGGGATCTTTCAGAGATTTGGCTGCCCTTTTCATCCTTTTTGACTCAAGCTCTTTAGGCTTGGTAGCCTCCTCGATAGCAACAGCGGCTACAAAATGAAAAATTGTGATTAGCATCAACAATGCATAAATTGTTAAAGAAGGAAAAATCAAATGAATAAGAAAAGAAAATACCTTTCTTGGATACTGGGGATAGTTCACATTCGACCAGGACTGATTCCCTGAGAAGATCCCATGAATGCGTATGCCCGTTATCAGCAGTAAGGGCATCAAAAGCAGCTTGCTCCTCCGGGGTGAGCTCAATGCCCCCAGGACTTCCATCAATAACTTGGCCAAAAGATGGCCTAAATAGAGTACCCCAGTCGCCCTCTTCCCAAGTCAAGTATACAAACTCCTTCTTCCATTTCATATTGTTATCAGGAATAGATAAGCCATTTACAATATGAGGAACTGTGGGGCGCTGGTTTAAGGTTATCCAGCCCGGGTTTTTATCGGGGATATTCTTAAATTGAAAGATTTTTCTAAAGACTGCCATAGAGGGGGCAAGGTTTTTCTTAGTACAAAGAGCTAAGAAACACAGAATTAAACGCCAAGCGTTGGGAGGAAGTTGACAAGGGTTTACCCTAACGTCGGCTAGTAAAAGTGGGATGAAAGGGT
>PHNY01002593.1:848-11046 GCA_003724115.2 Anethum foeniculum
AGGAAGGATCTAGAATCCACCGACTAGAAGAGTTAGACTTACCGTCTAACACGGAGACTTGTCCACCAAGACTCCTAACCCTAATCTAAATCACTAGGTTCTACACCTATGTGAGGGATCTGACCCCTCATCTCAGAACTACGTTTTTGGCTTAATTCTCTACAACACAGAGATACGTAGGCATCTCGTAAGGACCGATTAGTCTCGAACACGAGTGCAGCCATTCAAGCTCGAAGTTCACAAACCCTAGCATTAATCACAAACGAAACGTTAGTTTCTATTCCACAACACCGGGCTAAGTTGGACTTTTATCCGGGCTTTTTTAGTAACCGAACTTTTATCCGGGCTTTTTTACAGTCGGCCTTTTATCCGAATTTTTCAGATTTCAGGCCGGGAATTTTCAAGAAAAAAGAAGGTCCGTTTAAGACCCCGAGCCGGGCCGAACTGGACCTAACTTTTTTTAGACCGGACTTTTCAGACTTTTTTCCGAATTGGATTGGATTGGATTGCGAGTTTCAGATTCTTTGAACATATGTTATTGGAATTGCTCCAGCAAGTATCTAAAACTTGAATTAAGCGGATGCCCATTATCTATTGTTAAAGTTAAACACATCTCATCTCCCTGGAACATGTACGTATTGTAATTCTGGAATCGATATCATGATTGCAGTGAAAAATTTTAGTTTTATAATAAAACCCAAACTGTTGCAGTACATGTGTATAAAACATAGGGCATGGTTACGTAATATTCTAGTATTGGTACATGAGAGGTGTTTGTTTGCATTATTATTCCATACATACAACAATAATAATTAAGAGAGCGGAGGAATGAGATGCAATTATATACTTTCTGTCCCTCTGAATTGTATACATAATTTTTTTAAATGTTCATGCATAAATTTTTAAATATTTGACACGTATTTTAAGGTGAATATAAAGTATGTTTTCATAATTTATTTTTAAAATTTTTTTTTGAATAAATTTCAAGTGTTAAATTTTTATTTAAAAAAAGAAAAAAATTAAAATTATTTATGAAGCTATATTATAAATGAGCGTTAAAATGTGTGCCGAGACTGCGCTTCCTAATGTATGCTACTCCGGGGACCGAGGGAGTAGATTAGTAGCTTTATTCTGGGCTAGTCCCAGATTTTTTCTAAGATTCTGCTGCCACTACATATTGTCTAAATTCCTCTGCCACTAATACAACTCTCTGCTTACTATTTCTTTCACTTTCATTTTCTCCTTCTTTTGTATATATATCCTTCTTAAGAGCTTAAGGGCATTGTTTAGTTAATCAAATCATTGTATAAAAAACTATTTTATTTGTATCAGAAGGGGTGCTTGTTAATTTAATTGAAAGATGGATATAACAAATAGAGAAGAAATCCAAGAATCTTGCGGAGAAGAAGAAGAAGAGTCTGCTAGTGCTAGTAACAAATTGTCGTGTTGGGAAAAAGCAGTCGGTTTTGTTACGGCTACCCATGCTCACCCTCAAGGCCTTTTCATTCATCCTCACAGCTGGTTAGCTCTCTACCCTCACCTTTTATACACACAAATGCTTACAAATACATGTTACATTTTCTGGATGACGAGGATTAATTAATAGTCTAATAGCCCTTGCCTCCAAACAAATCCTCCCTTAGTAACACAGGCTTGCCTACAAATTACAATGCAAAAGCAAATAAAAACCCACATGTTCCGTTGATTTTTTTTTTTTTTTTTATTATTATTCTTTTTTACTGCTCAGTACAACACATTAAATCCTATATACAATTTTCTAATATTAAGTTCAATTGTAATCATAACAAAATTTAAGCAGCATTGGGTGTTTGTCCTTTTTCAACACAATTTTCATAATAAAAATACCCTAGATAACACATTTGGAAAATGATCATACAAACACGATTAGGCTTTCTCAACGCGGGAATTAGTCCCGACCCGATCCGAATAGGACCACTTCGTCCTGTTTAAATGGAGAATATGACCATAATGTGTAGGGATGGGGAGTGCTATCCTCGTCCCCGATCCCCGAATCCTAACCCGCTCCCCGAACAGAAATTATTTTGTTCCCTGATCGCCGCTCCCAACGGGGAACTGGGACCCCGCGGGTAATCACGGATTCTAATATTTTTTATCAAATAAAATTTTATATAGTTTTAATACATTTTAATAAAAATAATTTATTTAATTATTATATATATATATATATGTTCTAAATTTAACATTATATTTTAAATAACACTTTAAATTTAATATGTACTTATAATAAATGACAAATATTAAAATTATTATTATTAAATCATTATCTACTATGAAATTTTAATATAATAAAAAAATTAAAAAATTTAAACTTTAAAGATGTATATATATTACATTCATTCATAATAATTTAATTAATATACATATAAAATATTAATTATTTATATTAAATATGATAATCGGGGACCGGAAACGGGGAACGGGGCGGGTATCCCCGAAATTTTATTTATATTTTTTCTCGCTCCCCGCTCCGAACCCGAAAAATTCCCGAATCCCCTGCCTGAACGGGGCGGTTGAAATGCTAATCCTAGTATTGTGTACTAAAATTATACTCCATTTGAATGTGGGCACTATAATATTTATATGATTTCCTCGAGAAAAGCTCGCCCGTGAATATAATATATGCTTTTTATTATATAATATAATATTTTCTATTATGTAGTAAAATTTATATTATAGTATAAGTTATAATTTTTTTTCAGTTAGTTATATATATAATGTAATAAAAATATTACATAATTTGTTTTAAATTATCAATACATTTATTTGAAACGTTATATCATATATTATAAAAAATATTTTTTATTAATAAAAAAATTAACTATTAAATGGAATGACAGGAATATGTTCTTGCTAGAAACAGGCAAGATATAGGGCAAATAAAATTTATGTGGGGCGAATATAAGAATAACTATTCCTGAACCCACCTTGTTGAGAACCTTAAACACGAATGTGAATCACACATTTTCCAAGTAACACATCCGGTGAATGCGTTATAGGTGCTGAAGGGGAGATACACCATTTATGCATGCGGGTGTTAGTAGTTTAAAAACTTTATAATCTTTTACGAAATGCACGGGTTATACGGTTTTCTTATTCGTGTATTTTTTTTATAATTATAATAATATATTTAAAAATTTAGAATATTGTAATATTTCATGTACTTAAGAACACGAAATATATAAAAGAATCATGTGTTGTTTAATTTATTTTGACTCTATTTTTTATATTTAGATATCAGATTTTGACGGTTTTACAACCCACACGAAACTCACGAAATATTATTTAATTTAGTGATAATTTTAAAAAAATTATTTACGTAAAATTTTATAGAAACTGAAGAGAAAAAACAGTTATGAATTTTTTGTATTAAGTAGTCTATTCAATTTAGGATACCTACTTAACTAATCTATTCAATGTAGAAGACCTACTTAGTTTTGGTTTATATTATGAAAATTAAATATTCCCTTATTTTAGATCGGTGCTTATTACATTGGTAGTATAGGACCAAATATTTGGATAAGATCCCTTTTATGTATATTATATTATAAGGATATAAATAAGGATATATTATCTATGAACTTAAACTTATTTTTTCTCACGTAAACCTGACAAACTTAATATAATTATGAAACTAAACTAACTATGATTAACTATTACCGGTTATGTTATTTATTTTTGTCAACTCATATCAAATATTTCATATTTGAGTTAAATACATAATAAATTAGTATTCAAATTATCTGTTAAATAATATATTTTTTTAATTCATATCATTATATTATTGTTTTATTAGTAAATTGACATAAAACAAATTGTCAATCATAGTTGACTAAATATTTTATAACATATTCCAAGTACATACTTATGTTTTTTATTCATAAATATAAAAAATGATTTGAAAGCATAGTAAAACCCCTATAAAGTTGGGACGGGAAAAAATTATCACTTAGAAAGTTATTGCATGGGTTTATATTTTTTCAACTTTAAAATAATTATAATTCATTTTATATACAACAATATATACGAGGTGCATAGTTTATTTTAATTATAAATTATATACTAAAATTATATATGTTAACAGTTTTATATCAAAGAATTATCTATAAATTCAATAATATTATTTATTGCGATAAACATTTTTTCAAAATACGAAGATCTTAATACTTATTTGATAAGAAAATCTATCATAAATTAGTATCAAAAATATTTTATATACACGTAAAATATATAAAAATGTGTATTTAATCATAAATATCATTTTATGCGAAAATTGGTACTGATATTTAACAGTACAAATTTTTTTAAAAATATTAATTATTACGATAAAGGGGTTATTAAATTTTAATACGGGTCCCGACGTGAGACCGAATTTTTTTTTATCAATTTAGAGAGGTTATCACTTTAGAGAATATTAATTTAGAGGAGTTCTACTGCACTTAGAATGTATTTAATAAAATAATTATTTAACTATAATTGATTATTTTTTATGTCAATTTAAATATTATTTAATTCCTGTATATTCATTAGTATTTTTTGTACTTCTACTCTAATTTATTAATTTGAAGAAGTAATTTGTTTCACTTCTTTTTCATTAAGAAAATACATAAGAAATTATCAACTAAATCATTTATTAGATAATATATAGATAATATTATATTTTTACAATTTATATTATTATCTTTATTATTAAAATAATAATATTAATACCATATTTATACACATAAATATTAACAATTAATTATGGTTAGTTTATTTTCATAACTTTATAAAGTTCATTGGGGTTATAGAAAAAACAAGTTTACAAGATCATATATTTTGTTAGGCCTTTTTGAATAATAGCTCTTTAATGACCTTGTCTTTTTTCTTTTTTTTAAAAAAAGAAACAAAATTAAGATCTTCTAGGTCAAGAGGAAAATGATCATTTTCATTTTTCTAAGTCTATTAAATCTATATTAAACTCTAATAAGCAAATTAGGATACATTTTCGTCATTCAAAGCATCATTATCGTTAAATTTTTTTAATAAATAATTGAGAATCGTTAAATTTAATATTAAAAATTATTTTGTAAACTACTCTGTTAATTAAAAATTTATATTATTATTTTGAAAATTTTATAAACTACTCTGGTAGTTAAATTTATTTTTTTAAATTTAATATTAAAAATAAATGAGAACTTTTAGGATGAAGATTCTAATCATGTTAGCAATGCTAAAATTAAAAATTTATATTATTGATTTTAAATAATACATGTCACTAACTAATTAACTATTATTAGTACTATATTTTATTATTATTTAAAAAATATATAATAAGAACATGCATTTATGTTAGTATATTGAACTCATGTATTTGTAGATGATGTACTCCTTTTTTGTAATTTTTTTTTATTGTCAGACTTTTTGTAGAATTTGTAAACATAAAAGTCGATAATATCATTTTTATAATATCATTTTTAGATTAATAGGAAGTAACAGAGCGTACTTAGACATGGCAAAATGGTTATGGATCCGAATAACCGAACCGAAATTCATGGAATTCAAATCCGAATCATATAATTCGATAATGATCCGAAAACTAATTTAAACCTATCCGAAAATTACCCGAACCGAAAATTTAACCGAAAATGATCCGAAATACTAGATCCGATTATAACTTGGGACGGATTAGAACCGAATAATATATTATCCGAACCGGATATGGCCCGAATTATGCGAACCGATATAAATCCGGATTAGAAAAATAAAGTTTAGTTTGATTATTGTAGTTTAATGGGTCATTAATTTGTGTCCATATCCATTAGCTCTTAAGAAAATTTCATATTTATAAGAAAAATTGATACTTATAATAATTTTATGTTTATGATAACATAATTATTTAATTTTAATTTTTTGAAAAAGTATGTTATATTGTATTAAAAATACTATATTAATAAAAAAAGATATTTTTTAAAGTCTCAAAAATTGAAAAAATGAATAGGTTATGATCCGAAAATATCCGAACCGAATTTAATCCGAACCGAATTTTGTCTGATCTTAATCCGAATTTCATCCGAAGTAGGTCCGAACCGAATCACATCGGATCTGATCCGAACGGTCTCCAAATATATCATAATTCGAAAATGAATCCGATGCAAAATTGATCTGATCCAGAACCGATCCGGTTATCCGAATTTCCAGCTCTAGGCATATTCAATCCAGATTTTAAAAAATTATTTTGAAATTTTGGAATGTCCGTAAAAGAGTTGAGATTTTGAAGAATTTGTATGCTAGATTTTTTAAATTTTTTATCAACTCCATCAAAATATGCATAAAATTAAAATCAATAAAAAATTTTAAAATCCATTAATTATTATCGATCCTTTAGGATCTAAATTGAATATGCCCCATAAATCTTATCATCAACTTGGCTGCTCCATCCCATGAATCCTCAGGCATATATAATTAAAATAATCATTATATTTGTCCTTCAATCTTGTTTCATTAGAAACCCTAGAATCATCTACTGTGTGTAATTGATGCAATTGTTTAGAGCGAAATATTTATCAAAGGTTCATATTTTTATATCTGAAATTGGCGGGAAATACTTATACTATAGTTTCATACTGTGTTTAAATGATGATGCAGGGGATATGTGTTATGGACACAGTTCATACTAATATGGGCTGTTTATTCCTCATTTTTCACGCCATTAGAGTTTGGTTTCTTCAGAGGTTTGCCAGAGAATTTGTTCCTCCTTGACATTGCCGGCCAGGTCGCTTTCCTTATCGATATCGTTGTTCGGTTCTTTGTTGGATATTGGGACTCTCATTCCCATAGGATGGTGTTTAATCATAATCTCATTGCCATTAGGTCAATTTTATCACCCTATTTCTTATATGCCTACTTCTATTATGTCTACGTTGAGTTTAGCTCTAACGAGAACCAACTTATAATGAGAAATTATGTCACTGATGATTTGTATAACTCTAATAACCAGTCTTAACTACACACATCACTAGTTCCCATTCTCAATTTCAATAGGGTTCTCATTGGAGTATGACTCATTGTAGTTTTTAAAAATCTAATCCTAAAACTCCGTTTTTTCAAGATAGTTGGGAACTCCTCTCTTCATATAGTGCTTAGTTCATTGGTTATACCTTTAAGTCCCAGTTTAGTTAAAATTAAAGTAAGTTATTGTAGTTTGATATTTATAATTTTTCTTTCTGAGTTTACAGTTTGAACAAGAAATGCTTTGTATCTGAAATTAATTAAGTACAGAAATTATTAACCAAAAAACAGATAAAAGAAATAGAAAATCCACTAGCTAGGTCCTATTAAAGCCGCACCTGCTTATCTCCGGACAGTAAAATCATATCATATGCCAAGACTGCACTTAGATCTTTGTGTAAAGCATATTTGTTTTTTCTACTTCCAATTCCAGACTGCATATATTAGATCAGTGTTACATATGTTCATTCATGTACATGATTCAAGTTCTAATCACACAAGCTATCCGGTTATTCTTTAAATAAGCAAACAAATATAGCTTTTAGTGATATTTTAAATGCTCTTTGACACTTGAGACATCTGTGGTTCTGTACCCTGATTAATAAACGTAGGTGTATTTGTTTTCCATACATATTATTTTCTGTTTTATATCTTTTTAGCAGGTTATGATACACCCTTTTGTCCAGGTACCTAAAATCTGGGTTTCTAGTTGATTTTCTAGGTTGTTTGCCTTGGGATGTTATTTACCAGGTATTTTTTTTCTCTTTCTGTCTGGCTCGTAAGTCGCATGATTGATTACATGTCATCACATTGTCTTTCCTTGGTTTAAGTTTATTACTCCCTCTGTCCCATAATTTTTGGCTTTTTTGATTTTTTGCGGTCAAATTGATCGAACTTTGACTACAAATTACTTGTAATTCTCTTATAATCTTAAAAAACTAAATATACATCATAAAGTACGTAACATATATTTTCTAACGGTATAATTTTTATGATTGTTCTTAACCATATTATATATGTAATTTGTAGTCAAAGTTTGGTCAATTTGACCGCCAAAAGTCAAACAAGCCAAAAATTATGGGACAGAGGGAGTATCAGTTGTTGATAGAATTGTAATTCTGCTGTCTTCTTTCTTATATATGTCTCTGAACGTACTTATTTTATGTCTAGAAAAAATCATGAAGATTCTGTAGTAGTAATTATAGTGTCACAAGCGGAAGTGGCAGCACATAAATGTGATTCTTTAAAGTACCACAATCTTTTAACAACTCCAAACTATTGTCTTGTTAATTTTGGATGATTCTTTATAAATTTCAAGGTATAAACTATATTTCTTGTAATGATATAGTCTAGTAGTGATATAGGTGACACATTTTTCCTTCTGGCAAATTGAAAATTTAATCACAAAAATATTTGATGACAGTTGCAGTACGTTTTTACAGTGAGTCATTATCTTCTGGTATTATGATTAAGGCATGTGCACAGAAGGTTTGTAAACATTGTCTCTCTGACTCTCTTACTATTACCATATTCTTCTTCCAGGCTAGCGGTAGGAAGGAACCAGTAAGGTACCTATTGTGGATTAGACTAAGCCGGGCTGTCAGAGTGACCGAGTTATTTGAGAAATTAGAGAAAGATATACGTTTCAACTATCTCTTTACAAGGATTATCAAACTTTTTGTTGTCGAGCTTTATTGCACGCATACAGCTGCTTGCATATTTTACTATCTCGCTACCACGTTGCCACCTTCGCAGGAAGGTTATACTTGGATAGGAAGTTTAAAGATGGGTGACTACAATTACTCTCAATTTAGAGAAATTGATCTCTGGACACGCTACATAACATCATTATATTTTGCCATTGTTACGATGGCAACTGTCGGTAAGTTTCTTTGATAATATAAAATGCATTCTGACAATGTGTTGTCAAGTACGGTAACAATGTGTTGTCTGCAATCATAATATACAGAACATGATTCCTCGTTAAAGTACAAATAATTCTCAATATCTCTAGAAACGCTTTAACTTCTGTAGTCTGATCCTCAGGGCCGGTGCTAGCCATTCTGAGGCCTAAGGCGAAAATGAAAAATGAGGTCTTTATTTAAAAACAGTTAATTTATATTTTAATCGAATGATATTTACTTAATATTTTGTGATAAAGTTTTTAGGTTAATGTTTTTAGAATTTTTTATAATATTAATTAAATTTTTCTTTCAAAATTTTAATTTTTATAGAGTTTAATATTATATATATATATATATATATATGGAGATGTTCAAATAAAAACAACACTTAAAATAAAAAATACTAAATACTAAATATTGGGAGACTCTATATATATGTCGCGTGTAAAAGTAAGTGTTTTTTGTTCAAATAATTTAATAATATTATAATTTTAAATTCAACAATTATTGTAAAATAAAAAATAAAATATACTTAGTTATTTAGAAGTACTTATCAATTGAAAGTGCAACATTAAAATAAAATAAATTCAAATTATTTTAAGAATGAGAATTTTAATTCATATTTATAATAATATATTTTGGGTGCTGATATATGCACACCCCAAATTTATTTATGCACACCCAAGTTAGTTTTTAGACAAAAATATCCATTTCTTGTTTATTTAATCACACTTGTGCAACCAGTTGATCAAATCGAATAATATTGAATTTTCCATGTTTCCAGAAATTTATTGGTAATGTAAATATTGTTTAAGAATTATTTACGGCAATTCTCTGTTTACAAGAATTTTGTAATATTATATAAAATTCTAGAAGTAACTTAAAATGTATTAAAATGTATTTTCTTAATTTATAATTGAATATTCTTCTTTAAATAAAAATATATTGTTTAAACTTTTATTTATAAAAAGTTTTAAAAAATATGCAAAAAAGTATTCACTGTAGCTTAAAATACGTGTTAAAATTTAAAGTGGGCAAATAATTTAGAACGGAAAGAAATATTAATTTGATTTGTTAGTGAATAATTGGCCTAACATATCTTCGATGTGTGAGTTTGTCTCGACCAAAATTGTTTCGGCGCCGAATTTTCAGGACAACCCTGAAGACCTTTTTTAAGTCCGTTATAGAAAAAAACAATGAATTTGCAGCGATATCTCATTTCTTGGAAGCTACTATAAAAGGGGAGCGGGAAAGCTGCAGTAATT
>PHNY01002593.1:11097-25125 GCA_003724115.2 Anethum foeniculum
GTCCTATTCTTGCGATAGAATGCTCAATTTTAGCCATATAATGGTATAATGGTAATGGATTTGTGCTTAAGATCTGGGAATGCAAGTGAGAAACCCCGAGCGAGGTTCTGAAAGAAGAGAAAAGAACTCACCGGGATACGAACGGTATATCTCAACTAGCTATGGGAAGTGAATGCGGTAGCCGCCTGCTATTATTTTCCCCAATGGAATACAAAATTAATGAAAGTTTATCTTTTATTTTTATTTTATTATGAATAAGTACCTAATAATTATTCGAGTTTAAAGATTAGGTGACTTTGTTTTCGAAATATGAATTCATAGTTTTTTATTTTGTTTTTGAATTTTTTTTATAATCTCGTCCTTATCAATTGTTCTAGGGATTTTCCAAGACGTTAATAAATTAATAATATTCGAATTGTAAAAACAAAAAAGTTGCCAGAAGTATAACCTAGATTTGCATTTCGATTAACAGATAAAGAAGTTAGGGACATTTTAGTCCAAAATATATAAAGGGTGTGCATAAATAACTTTAGGGTGTGCATATATCAGCACCCTATATTTTTATATTTTTATAAAAAGATTGATATAAATTTTTTTATAATAATTAAAATTATATTTTTGGGGCTTTCAAACATAATATGAACATAATTTTTAAAATTTTAAATTATTAATTAAAAACATATATATAAGTACATATTTTTTTGGGGCCTCTAAAAGTTGGGGGCCTTAGGCCACCGCCTAACTCGCCTATATGGAGCGCCGGCCCTGCTGATCCTGAGCTCTCAGTCATTTAGTTCTCGGCTTTATTATATATTGCATGATTGCTGATTATTATCTTCCAACTGGATTCTATATTAATACACTTGGTTATGTGCTTTTGTTGTAGGTTATGGTGATGTACATGCAGTAAATAACAGGGAAATGGTATTCATTATGGTTTATGTCTCTTTGGACATGATTCTTGGTGCATATCTACTTGGTAATATGGCAGCACTGATTGTAAAAGGATCAAAAACTGAAAAGTTTAGAGATAAGATGTCAGATCTTTTGGATTATATGAACAGAAAGAAATTGGGTAAGCAGATATTTAATGAGATCAAAGGCCATGTACAATCACAATATGAGAATAGTTTCACTGAATCTGCTGTCCTTCAGGATATTCCAATCTCCTTCCGAGCCAAGGTATTTTTCAGGAAAGTAAATGTGGACAGCCTAATTATAGCCATATATCTTTTATGGCTAGATAACTACTCAAACGTTCCTTTTTGCAAGTTGGGACACTAAACCTCTCTCTCTCTTAGTAAAATGAAATTTATAATTAGCTGCATTAAGAATTATTTAGCCTTATTCAAGTATTTAATGAGAAAAAAAATGATCTCTTATTTACACTAAATTACATTGTATTCTGTCTAAACCTGGTAAAAGTCATTTATTTTATTTTTAACTTGAAGTGTCATTATTTTTCTTCGCTAAAGAAATTTCAGCTAAAGACTTGTTTTTTCGTTATGATCAAGAAATTAATGTTGAAATGTTGTACACAATTAATCATTTCTATAAGCTTAAGTGTAATTGTTGATTGTAATCTTTAGTGTCTGTTGATCAATGACAACAACATTTTGAACTCTCAACAACAATAACTGCCTTCAATTTTTCCATACAGATCTCACAGAAGTTATATGAACCTTATATACGAGAGGTTCCTATTTTTAAGGGTTGCTCATCGGCATTCTTTAAACAGATAGTAAGTTACCTCTGAACTCCTCAATCTGCATCCAGACTAGTCTATTAGGAGGGTACTATTTTTGTTGTAACGAAAACTCTACTATATAAGCAGTAGAACCCCCTTTTCTTTTTTGAAAAATATTTCGCCAAAAGTATATTAGTATGCACTGTATCCTTTCTCTCCCTATATAGAGTCCTGTGGGCAAGGGTTCTTTTAATAATTTAATATTATTGAAAGTAAATGTAATGGTAAAATTGTAGTAAAAATTTTAGATTTATATATAAATAAAAACTTGGGTTCATGCTATGCTTAACAAATTCTGCAATTTTTTTTTCTTATTTGTTGATATTCAAGCAGTAATAAGTCATAACTCTTATACGATAAATTCCAACCTATTCTTGATCATTGTTACTACTGCAATCTGGACAGGCAAGCAAGGTCCATGACGAAACATTCCTTCCCGGAGAAGTTATTGTGGAGCAAGGAGATGTTATGGATCAATTCTATATTATTTGTCATGGTAAACTGGTATAAATATACTCCCTTTTACATTTCCAATTTCCATCTAAGATCATCTAAGCTCAATCTATATAAAAAATGCCTGAAACATGGTGTAGTAACCAATTAATTCAATGAGGTGTATAGAAATTACTCTGTCATGTATGTTTAGGTGTGGGCCGAGGAATTATTATATCCTCGACTTTGGTAGATTTGTAAGGCCACTCAGTCAACAATCAGAATCAACCCGGACTGTCTGTGTTCTATGAAGCAGGGATACTTGGTTTACCCAATGCATCCCACGCACTCCCGTATCGGGTATTTGTATTCTTGAGAATACTGGGCTACTCAAAAAATTTCAACTTTAATATTTCTTTTTTCAATTTGTAATATAAAAATAAATGACTTGACTTATTTTCTTGTGTTTGTAAATGCTTATATCATGTATTTGTTTCAGTGTTATCGAAAGCACTAAGTGCACCGAAGCACAAACCCTTCTTGGAGCCTAGGCGCAAAGCGCAAAAGCGAAGCGCACGCTTCTTTGAAGCGAGGCGCACATTTAACAAAAAATTCTAAAAATATATTATTTAGGATTATACCATATAATAGCTTAGGTTTATAACATAATTTATACTTTATAATATATTAATTCACACTTCTAAAGCAAAATAACATAATTGATACTTCATAGAATACAAATTAGCGTTCTTGAGCAAAATAAATCCTAAATTTTCCCATCAAGATTCGACTTTTAAGGTTTATGGGTAAGTTCCAGGCTCCCAGATTTCATTCATGACCTTCATCTTCTTCAAAATCATCCTCTTCCTCCCAATCATCTTATTCAAGTATGGAAGTGGTCCCCTCAAATTTAAACTCTTCTTCATCCTCGTCTACCAAACGTCGTTGTCTCTTAAGTGAACCCTTACCTGAATTTGAAGCATAAGGCTGAGTTTGACTTTGTTTAGATTTCAAGGCTGTTTTTGATTGTGACCTAGAGGTAATCGAGGCTCTCCAACACCAGCAGCTTTTGCAACTGCTGTCCATCCTAATCCATCATCATCAGCGAAGACGGGATCATTATTTTCGTCTGATTCTCCATCTAAATTTCTATCTTTATTATGCTGGGCTTTTAACGTTTTATTTTTATTTTGGTCTATATATGTTGGGCCTATGTGGGGCCTTAACTGGTCCAGTAAAAAACCTACTTTTTTGTCAAAGGTTTATTAAAGCGCGCTTTTTTAGCGCTTCACGCTTTTTTAGCGCTTCACGCTTTTCTGCGCTTCGCGCTTTCAAGGTGTAAGCGCGCGCTTGTTTAAAGTCGCTGTGCTTCACACATATCTAGGCACCTGCGCTTCTGTGCGCTTTGAGCCTAGGCGCACCATATCTAGGCGCTTGACCTGCGCTTCTGTGCGCTTTGCCTAGGCGCGCTTTTAATTACACTGATTTGTTTCAATTTGTTTAAAGTTAATAGTTCAAATTGTTAATGGAAATTATCGCTCATCACATCACATATTATATTATATGGTGTATCCCTGCGCCTGAATCCCCATATTGTCATATTTTTTGAATCATGTATCCTGCACTAGGCAATAAGTAGGCATCCACATCCCGCACCCTTATTCTTGCCTCTTAGTGCATGATATAAGCAGTGCGTGTTTGGTCCATCGCCTATACAAAGTGGAATTTTATGTCTCCAAACCATGTTACTACCTAAGACCTAGCCAAGATCACTATAAATAGTATCAGCACGAAAGTCCTCGTAAATTAGTTCTACACTACATCTCACCGGTTTCATGATGCAAACGTCATTGATTGAATTGTCCCTATCCTTTTAGTTTAGTGGATACCCCTCTTCTCCTGGGAAGAAGAGGTCGAGATTTCAAGCTTCAGTGGGGGTAGGGTGTGTGCGTTTATTAATTTCTGTAATTGACCATAATCAAATAAATGAAAGTGAGTCAATTGATTGTTGAATATTCTTCATTGTCTTTGAATTGAATTTGGAATGTGTTTTGTCTTTGCTAAATTAATAAAGGATCCTGCACAAGGTCTTAGACTCTTACCAGTGCTAAAATTGAAAGAAAGACATGATGTCTTGTGATTGGATTTACTGATTTGTTCAGTACATATTTTTTTAAGTGTTTCATCTGTGACATATTCAGTATTTATGTTATTTGAAAAAATGTTGTAATTAGTGCAATGTTGAGAGATTCTGCAGGAGGAATTAGGAAGCAGTGAAGAATTAGAGGAACCTGTTCACTGTCAATTAAATCACAGCTCACTAGGTGAAATGTCTGTTCTTTGCAATATTCGTGTACCTTACACAGTTCAAGCGCGTGAAAATTCCAAGTTGCTACGACTTGATAAGCAATCATTCCTAAACCTTCTTGATGCGTACTTCTCAGATGGGCGGTTTATCATCAATAATCTACTTGAGGTGAGTCCAACAGCTCCGAAACCTTGTTGAAAGTATACATTTATTTCATTGTAACTAAAAACACAGTGTGGGGGTGGGGGGGGGGGGATCTTGGAAGTTCATATTATGGACATTTGTTATACTTTTTGAATAAATATTTAAACCAAGCACCGTGTTTTCCAAAATCAACTTTGTATATAATGCTTCCAGTTGACAATAGGACATATGTTGGAACATACCAATACACAAAACTCCCTAATGTAGCTCCCTGCCTCCTTCTACTCCTTCTATCATCAAACAGTTTCCCCTTCACTGTAAACTCACTCCTTCAAGCTTGCATAGTGCCAAACTAATGCAGAAGTTCAGAAAATTCTTGATAATGATCCCCGAATTGTTTGTTGTCATGCCGACTACCAAATTTCTGATATTTCCAAAGAAGTCAACTGCTAAATATTCATATTTAATTAGTTGCCCTGTTTTAGCAGAGATCTTTTGTACTATCATCACCATTTCATGCAATTAAGGTTTACTAGCACTTACTCTTTTCTGTCAATATGACCTTTGTTTTTGTCATGATTTTCTGTTGGCAGGGAAAAACAACAAACCTTCAGAACAAAATCTTAGAATCTGATATAGTACTTCATATTGGGCAACACGAATCTGAGTTGACCATGAAATTAAACTGCGCTGCCTATTATGGAGACCTCGATCGACTTAAGCGTTTAGTTGCAGCTGGAGCAGACACTAGTAAGACTGATTACAATGGACGATCACCTCTGGTATCAAGTAGAAATTTATAGCAGAATTCATATATTTATATATGGATCACAATTTTATTGATTCTTGATAATCATTAGTCGCACCAAGTCCCAAGAAATGCATAAATACATGAAGCTGCATCTTGCTGATGATGGCTTTTTTGAGTCACGTTATGTGTGGATATTTTATACATAACACTGTCAATACGACAAATCATATGTTTGCTCTAAGATGTTATGATCAGAGAAATAGGATAATGGATCATTAATCTGATTCATAACATTATATATCATAATTTACCAGACTACGTCACATGATCTGAATATACAATGAGACAAATCTACATCTTTGCTCCTTTTTCTTTCTTTTGTCAGGGTTCTCAAAATTCTTTTCCATTTTTAACATTCTCAGTTAAGCAAAAATGACATAGTTATTCAAATTATTGTCTTGTATTGAAAAACTCTAATGTTTGTAAAGAAATTAATTGACAATGTGTCAATCAGTGAGTCCATGAGTTGTGGCATAGGTGGTCCTACTGCTAATGAGTTAGATTTTCGATTTTCACCTCTCCCCCTCCCCATACTATCAACTATCAGAAACAAAAAGTAGCTTATTGGGAATCTTGACAGAAGTCACGTCTACTCCCTTTTAATTCCTACCACTTGTATTTTTCATGCTCTTTGCATTTATTTATATTTTCTAGTCGTGTTTGCCTATAAATTATACATATAGCATACTTGGAAACCATTCTCTTTTTTTTTCCCCTTTGTATTCAATTCTGGCGTGTTGGGCTTCCTATAAATGATACCTTCTGTATTTCAGCATCTTGCTGCATCAAAGGGATATGAAGACATTGTTCAATTTCTTCTCCAGAAAAAGGCTGGAGTCAACATCATTGGTAAGTCTTCTCATTTTCAAATGTCACTTACCGTATTTGAGTTTTATCCTTTTATCCAGGTTCTGTTGGCTATTAAATTGTGAACTCATGCAGTGTAGTCTTTTATAACAGATAAGTATGGAAAAACTCCATTACATGAAGCGATAAAGAACGGGCACGATCTTGTGGCTTCTTTGCTAGTAGAATCAGGGGCTTCCCTTGATATATTTGATGCTGGGAATTGTCTTTGTATGGCTGTTGCTAGGGAGGATTTAGATTACTTGAAGAGGGTCATGGATAATGGAGCAAATCCAAATTCTAAAAATTATGATCTTCGGACCCCACTTCATTTAGCTTCCTCAAAAGGATTATATGCAATTGCACATCTGCTTTTAGAAGCTGGAGCGAGTGTATTTTCAAAGGACAGGTACAGCCTTTTAATTTACAACTCCATTGTACGTTAACGGTCAGAATATGATGTTCGTAACTTCGTATATCGAACTTGTCCATTCTTTTCCAGAATAAGTCCTATACACAATGTTTGTTTGCTTGTTTTACTTAATAATATTTTATTTATTTTACAGGTGGGGAAACACTCCACTAGATGAAGCAAGGATAGGTGGAAATAAGAATCTAATTCAGCTACTGGAAAATGCAAAGCATGATCAGCTTACAAAATTTCCTAATTGCTCAATGGAATGTCAAGGTATCGATTTTGTATCTAAATTTCCTCCAGCTTCACGTTTTGCTTTAAAGACTGAACTTCTAATTGTACATCTAAAACCAGTTTGCAGGAAAATTTCGTATTCATTTATTAATATCAAGAAACTGCTTTTGAATAATATATTTACACCCAAGAACGATATAATAAAAGGATTGGAGATGAACACATTCCCTTTCTGAAATCCAGTTAACTTAGTTACCAACTTCTCGCCTCAAGGACTGCCCTTAAGGTGACTCCTACACCATAGGCCAAAGGGGGGCCAAAGGGACAGACATAACGACCATGGATGTATCATATTTTTGTTTCTATCATCTTATACTTTAGCTAGCCTTTAGGGATCTACAGACTGAAATAACTTGTGCTATGTGCGATGAGGCAATCATTGGCAATCAGTGTCACCTAGGGGTGTGCAGGTGCGGTTTCTAGCATTAACCGCTACCAAACCAACACATGCGGTTCGGTTTGGTTAATCGCTATTAACAGCCACCAAACCGTTTAAAACGGTTTTTGCAGTTCCGGTTTTTTATATTTTTTTACTTGTTCAAATTTTTTTGTTGGTCACTTTAAAAATTCGTAAAACAAACTAAATTTATTTCATAAGTTTTTATGTGTAATTCATATTATCATATATAATAGATAAGAAATATAACAAAAATAAATATTCACAACAATGGAAAATAAGAGTATATCAAAGCAAGTGATACAAGCTAATTATACACAAATCTAAAAATTATGATTTTAAACTATTCCAATATGATCGTATGTAGTTTATGACTTTATATTATACAATTCATTATTACTAATGTTAAGTAAACATTTATATAATAAATATTAAAACCAATTACTTCAAAGTTATTATAACAATATATTTAATACATTATATACAAACATAATATAGCGGTGCGTTTAATTTCGGTCCGGTTTTGATCAAAAACCGAAACCGCACCATTAATTCGGTTTTTTCTGGTTTGATTTTTTCATTGGTTTGGTTTTTTAGTGCCGTTTTTCGTTTTTTTTCCGTTTTTTTCTGCTAACCCCTAGTGTCACCTTTTGGCAAAAAGCTTATAGTGGGTACCTACGTATCTAAATGCTAGATAACTGTCTCGCCTCAAGAAACTATGGTTGCCATTTCTTTGGAAGTTATCATGTGCATTCTTATTCTGAGCATTTGCATCATTAGTAGCCATAAAAGTTAGTATATGTTTTCTTAATCATACTGGGAGAGCTACTAACATGTTTTTCAAATACAGACAAGCACAGAAAATGCACTGTTTTCCCCTACCAATCATGGGATCACAAAGAAGAAAGAAGACTAGGGGTTGTGCTCTGGATTCCACAAAACATTGAGGACCTCATCGAGATGGCAAAAATGCAGCTAAATCTTCGAGGTTCTTTCTGCATAATAACAGAGGATGGTGGTAAGATTCTTGACTTGGATATGATTTGTGATGATCAAAAGCTATATTTGATGAGTGATAATTCTGAAACCCAGTCCTAATTGAATTACAGAAAATAAGCATAGTTAATCAAATAAAAAAAAAAAAAGAAGAAGAAAAGAACCCTCTTTGCATTTGAGCCAGGGTAGTAGATATGTTGGTCACATGCAAACTGTAACCTATGATGATGCAGATGTGTATAAATATTTATTTATGGATAATGTTGTCCTCTTTAAAAGTTCACAGTTCAAACTCTGATTTTCACATGTAAGAAATAGAGCGAAAATAACAAAAGATAAACAGATTTTCTTTTAAACCAGCAGAATTGAGTTGCTTCCAAACTTATTCCACCAAACAGATGTAGAATTGTGATGCATCAACAAGTTCAATAATTTTCCCTTCAGAAAGTCCAACTTCAATTAAAAAAATGATTTTTCCTCCTTGTATCTTGAGTATCACTTGAATCTTGATTCTTTGTGTACGTTGGTCCAAGATTGACATAGATAGTATTCTCTGTGTAAGGGGAATTTTTAGGGCTCAAACCATGCTACGAGCGATATAAGTATCGATCTTAACGACTGAATCAAGGTGCAACTCTTTGTAGATTATGGATAAATATTTATTTATTATGTATTATGTGGATATATTATGGATACGTATATTATATATGTTAGACAAAAACGAATCAAGATCATCAGAATATGCGAAAGCATTACAAATTAAATTCGGTGCAATAGATAGAAAAATGCTCCAACATACACCCGGTCGAGCAAAAGCAAAAGAAAACTTAAACAAGATTAAAAAACAAAGTCACAAATGATAACAATGGAGATAATAAGTGAATTTGTCATATCATCTATGATATGATGGATAATAGAGTTATTCCCTTAAGTAAAAGGATGGAGATATGTTCTATTGAGCTTCAACCTTAAAAAAGTTATTTCGAGTTCTACAATAATAAGAAACATGGTCACAACAATTCAATAAGCAATCTAAATTTAAACATTTAGGTAATTTAGTTATCTTACTTGAGTTTAAAGCACGTCTATGATTTTTGTAATTTCATCAGGCATAATCATTCACAATACTACTTGCAATTAATCAAATAGTTCTGCAACAATATCAAAAATTATCTTTTTAAATATATAAAAAAAATTGGTGCCCTCGATGGAGTGGTGCGCTAGATGTTGGTCTTGGTCATGTTACCTGAGGCCAGCTCTGGGCTGCTTGGTACAGAACAGCAGCCTTGGCCATTAAAGACATGAGATAATTAACACTGGATGAAGATTTGAAGAGTTTAAATGGAGTAATTTTTTGTTCGTAGCTTTACATCTCTGATCAGTTGGGGTTCTAAGCCGGGAGAGTTTCAAATGTCAGTTTATATGGACCATCTAATGTGTCGGACTTTTAATGTTACAATGTTAAACTATATGAAATTGTTGGATATCTTATTGCAAATCTCCAGGAAAGCTTGTAACTTTGGTTGGTGGAACTAAAATATATGAACTTGGTTAAGCATTGTTATAAACTTTTTCACATCTATGGTCCATGCAATCATCTGGTTAAGCATTGTTATAAACTTTTTCTCATGAAAGAGAAGAATTGTTATAAACTTAACGTTGCATAGTTTAAGTTGACTTTTGTGAGAAGGTGGATCTCTCAATTTCAAGTAAAAATAAAATAAAAATCAGAGATGAATAATTTTCTAAGTATTGTAATTAAAGAGATAACAACAAAACACACAGTGATAAGATACACTTTAGTATTTATAACAAATATCATTAACACATTGCATACGTAGTGTTAAGAAACTGTTGACAATTTTAAATTGGCTAGTCTTGATCTGAATTTGATAATAACTGGCTATCATCAGCAAACACCTCGTTAACTTCTATGATATGCTCTTTTAGCTTATTCTCCATGCTTCCAACTACAACACTGCAGAATACATATATGCAAGTAATTCGTCGATAAGGAAACTATAGAGGGATATAAAAAAGAAGAACGAAAGATATGAATTAACCCCATTAGAACAGAGAAAGCTGAATGTATAGTTTGTTTACCTTGACTGTCTCTGTTTCTCTAGCTGATCACGAGGTTCAACCCAAAAAGCTAGTTTCCGGCAATTCACTACTCTTTCTCGGTTTGTACTTCCTGAACAAGTGTTGAATTTAGTCTGATATCCATTTTCTAATGTATAAACACTAATGCACCCCCTATCATCAGGGCGATAAATCTTATTTGGCAGTATTCCATTATTTCTTGCTTCCTCTCCTGCAGTTGGAATCGAAAAGGTGTTGCTACTAACATATAATGCTTGATCACCTAAACTTTCTAGACCTACCCAAATCTTCTCAGTCTGATCAAACATTCTTATATAACCTAACTTATCACTATCAGTACTCTTCAAGTAGTCATCGTCATAAAAATATATGAGACCAAGCTCTCCATTCAATTCAAAGGCTTCGTACCCCGTATTGCAGTGAGTAATTCCATTAAATAAATTTCTCACAGCCTTCCATTCCCCAACAGCAAGGTTATATGATGCCACTTCACCAACAGAAGAGACAAAGTAGAAACTTCCTCCAAGGTAAACAGGGGTACTACCAAAACACATGTAATTTATATCCCCTCTATCAAATTCTCGACTAGTCCATTCTTCATCTCCGTAATGACACGTACTGATTGTAATTTTGTTATCAATATCCATATCATAGTGCAAAACTAAGAACACACAAGCTGGCCAACTAGGATCTGCGGAGAATGCTTGCACGAATTTTGAATAATGATGACTTTTGGAATGGACAAAAGTAGGGAGCGTGATAATATTCTTGGTTAAAGAAGAGTACAACAAGAAGCTGGTGCTAGTAGTACGGCATGACGACTTCATCATGGAGAAAAACAACCAACCATATTTGCATGTACAATAAAGGGAATCTGCAGTTGTACGATATTCACCCAAGTCTATATTGTCAACAGAGATTGGATTAACATTGGATGATTCATAGAATTGACATTGTAAAGTTCCATTCAGGAGTTTCTTAACATCTGCAATACATGGTAATGAGGTGGAGGGTGTTTTTTGATACTGATCAGGATAGAGCCACCTTCTGCAGGTACCATTAAAACGAACCTGATCAGCAAAACCTAATTTGTCCATCAAGGGCAGTTGACACAACAGTGATGTTTTTTTTTCTTTACCAACCTTTTTATCAAGGGTGGAATTTTCTGATAACGAAAACAAACTAGCCATCTTTATTTATTTTGTGCTGTTGCATCCCATCGGGGAATACTATATATAATAGATGCAGCTTCCCTTTCCTAGTCCCATTCCTAATTTAATTATATCCTTACCCATATATTATATCCTTATAATATCAATTTATGGTATTATATTATGATAGTTATGATTCTTGTACTACCGATCCTTATAATATCAATTTATGGTATTATATTATGATAGTTATGATTCCTGTACTACCAATGTAATAAGGATAATTGGATTTTGAATTAAATACATAAGAAGAAGGTATTGTAAATTGAATAGATTAGTTAAGTATGTATACTAAATTGAATATAACACTTAATACAAAATTTGTAATTGTTTTTTATCTTCAGTTTTTAGAAAATTTTACGTAAATAATACTTTTTAAATCATCAATGAATTAAAGAATATTTCGTGAGTTTCGTGTGGGTTTTAAAATCGTTAAAATCTGATTATAAAGGTTCAATTCTCTCTAATAACATATTTAAATTTATTATTTATAACTTTAAAATTTTATTAATAACATATTTAATATCTAATAGACGTAATGTATTATTCAACTTTCAATAATAAATTAATATATGATATTTATATTTGTAGATTTAAGTACATTACATAAATCTAATATTTTCTTTTTTAGTTCAATTATATTAACAAACATTTTGATCAAGAGTTTGGGGAGAATTTTGAGACTAATCTCGCAAAAAAGTACGTTTAATGTATGAAGTTTTGATGAAGACGAAAAGAAATTCTTAATCGTGTCTTGATTTATTATTTAATATTATGTTCTCAGCTAAAATATCAATCTTCATGTGATTCTTTTATATAGTTCGTGTTCTTACAATTTCTATAAAATATTGCAATGTTCTGAATTTTTAAATATATTATCATAATTATCAAAAAAATACACGAATGAAGGGAATCATACAACATGTGCATTACACGGGGAATAAGCTAATATGCATAAGAGTGATCTTTTCCAAATATTTGGTAGTTATAGTCCCTGAACTACCTGTACTACCAATATAACAAGGACCGTTGGATCTTGAATTATGTTAGGCCCGAAATAGGGGTTAATAAACTAGGGGGGTTGAATAACTTATTACCTTTTAAGATTTAGAGCTTGGCGTTTTCAAATTTTCTTTACCGTATAAAAATTTGTTACTTGTACAGAAGTAAATCGAGTGCGGAAAAAATAAAGCGGTAAAGAAATAGAGTACGAGACAGTCGATTTTATCCTAGTTCGCGATGGCTAACTCAGCAAACAGGGTCCACTCACCCCTACTCCAGTCCCCGAGCTCTTCCCCGGACTCGAGTTTTTCTCTACTATAAAGATACTCCTTTATAGTAGGCGGAGAATTCTTTACAACACTATGTATTAATCTTGGACAATAACCACCCGTTAATTCCTCAAAATACAATAGCAAAATCTAATAAATTTGTCTTGGAGCGTAACTCCCCGCTACCTCCTAAAAATTTAAGTAGAACCCTTGCAAGCTTGTCTTGGAGCGTAACTCACTGCTACCTCTTCAAAACTGTGCAATAACCCTTTGCGTAGACTTCGTATCTAAACCCTTTGCCGGTCTTGAATCATAGATCGGATCCAATCTTTCCTCCTCTTACTTCCCGTCGGCGTATCTAAGACTCGGGTCTTAGAGCGAGAATCACCTCACTTCACTTCACCTCACGTTAAAGAATATAATACAAGCACTACGACTTATAAAATCCCTTTAGTAAGAAAGAAGGTTGGACTAGTATATGACAATACTAATTCCGAGAGATAATCCAATATCTTAAATAGTTCGCAAAGTATAAAACGGAATAGGGGCGTTTAAATACAAACACTAATAAGATATTAAATATTAGGACGAATATAATTCAAGGCCAAATACTAATTACTTGAATAAAATTCAAGTATATCTTGTTTGTTATAACAGCCTCGGGAGTAATATAACAATAAGTTATAATGGAATTTTAAAAAAAAATTAGGACAAACCACGTAGGATTCAACGAGGAGACTTCGTTTATGTCGTATATTAACTTATACGAATATTTCTCCACTCGGAATCAAAGTTAGTTTAAACTTCAAGAATTCAACAAGTAAGGATCGTTTATAACTAATCTATACTATACTATTATAAGCAAAACATGGTTTCGTTTGGTTGGTTGGTTAACACTTTCCTAAAAAGTTAATTAACACTTTCCAAAAAACTTATTAATATTAAAAAATTAAAATATTAAATATGTATCCTAATTTTATACTCTTTAGAATTATAGGAGTCCTAATCATCCCATAATTCTCAATAGTTAATACATCACACTCAATAAACTAG
>PHNY01002720.1:5464-17786 GCA_003724115.2 Anethum foeniculum
GTGTGCCTGTGCATTGCACGGGCTATAGAGCTAGTTGTATATAAACATTCAGATGAGCTCTCATAATCAGAATATGAAGAGGCCTACATCTCTTTCTCGTGCTAATCCAAGCACCTCTTGGATTTTAAGAGCATCTATAAGGGTAATCCTAATTTTGCTTCCCTAAATTATAATAAAATAATTGTTACCTAAAATATAAAATATAGGGAATTAAAAAGTTATTTTACGTGTTACCTATATCGGTTATCTATAAATTAAAAAATAATATTTTTTTCAATATTTTATATAATATAGGTAAGGAGTGAATAGTTGGAGTAGATATAAATTGTATTATAGGGAACCGGTAATGACGTGACATTACAGGGGTTTGCTTTTCTCTCACCTAAATAGGGGTTTGATTTTCTCTCCCCTAAAAATTATTGGGGACTAGCATTTTACCCGTACTACGCACTGAAAATAAAATTTCAAAAAAATTAAAATAGTTACAAAAATATATATAAATATAAAAAATAAATAATTTTCTTACACTTTATTTTTCAAATAATATTATGACATTTTATGCTACTTTTACGGAAAGTTCAATATAGCCCTGATGATCGAATATGGAAAACAATTAAAATATATTATTAACAAAGAAAAAAAAGCAAATATACATTTTTCCTTATATAAATTTAAAAAAAAACAAGAAGTGATCAATTTTTTGTGGAATGGTGAATGACCATGTTATACTGTTAATTATACCTCTTATGCTGCTGAACGATTTGTTGTCTTTGGAGGCTGCTGAATTGTCATGCTATGTTATTAGATATGCATAAAAAAGCTGAGCTCGAAAATTTGGTCCTGCCAGATTCGTCAAAGCCTAGTGAAGCCCGGCTCGGTCGAAACTCGGTCCGGCCCGGAATTATGGCCATAAAAGGGCCCTATGTTTTTAGTCAAAGTCCGGCCCAGCCCAGACCGGAAAAGCCTGGGCTTCGCCCTGACCTAAATAAAAGTCGAATTGAACTTAATAAATCCTATTTTTATTATATATTTACACACATTTACACTTAATACATATAAAAAATACTTGAAACACACATATATTTATAAGTTCATGGTTTAAATTATAAATTTATATATTTGAATTTATGAGTAAATGTATATGAAGTACCCAAATAGTCGACTAATTTTTCATAAAATCAATACACGAATAAACAGTTATCGATATTCAAGTTAGTGGACCATAAATTGTACAAAATACATATTTTTATATTTAATTTGTAATAATAATTTTAAAAAAAATTATTTAATTCGAAATAAGTTGAGTGGGTTCGATTAGGACCCGAAAAAATCCATCCTGGTTCGGACTCCAAAAAAAAGCCCGCTGCGGCCCGCCTCGATGGTCTAAAATGGTTTAGAAATTTTTTCGAAACCCGACCTTGCCTAGTCAAAGTCACACATAATAGCACGGGCTTTGCAAGGCCCGATCAAAACCCAGCCAGGTGGCCCTTTTAATGCATCTCTAAATGTTGCACATAGATTTACTCCATAAACTTGAACTTCTGTTCAGCTTTTCATTTGTCAATTTCATTAAAAGTCTCATTTGAATTCAAGAAAAGTCCCAAAAATATTATAGGCTTCTTTGTATTTTTTTCCCTTGTGCAATGGAGAAATTTTATTAAGGATAATAATAATAAATAAAACACTGACTAAGTGATTGATATATTAAATTTCAGGGAATAACTTTGGAGACATTTGAACCCATAGGAAATGAATATTCCTATTTAAGGTAAGATGAAAATTTATCTGTATTGAAATAGGCTAAAACTGATCAATCATGTTATATTATACGGATATAACTTTCTAGCTCTATATATGTGCACGACTTTTAAAATCCTATAAAATATACATATAGTTAATAAATTTTCTCTTATAATATGTCAAGTATCAATATAGATATGACCTTCAAGCTCTTATGTCACTAATCAATATGAAAATGCTAAAATATAGATTTTAATCAAATCAGAAAGTTACAAATATTATTTAGTAATCTTTAAACTATTTTAAAAGAAAAATTGTGTTTGATCTTATAGGTTCGAAAAATATTACAAATACTATTAACGACAGAGGCCAAATGGTTATGCTTATCATATATTTCTTACCTTCTCGTATGCAACTGCAACAACAAAAGTTTGTAGCCAAATCATAAATTACTTTATAGAGATTACATGTCCCATTAGTGACATATCCTTTTTCATGTATGTCTTGATGACATGCCAATAAAGCAAAGTGGAAATTTTAATTTTCAAGAAGTTATAAATAAAATTCACCTTATACTCTCGGGTTAACATTGACAATCATTATGAAAAAATCACCTTAAATTCTCGGGCTACCATTGACAATCATTAATAATAACATTATATTCACTCATATTTAAGATTCACCAACTATTACGTAGATCCATAAAATATAAGAAACGGTTAAAACTAAACATCTTTAGAGGGAGTAAGCAATGATAGAGTTTTATTCTCTTAGGTTATCGAATCTCTTGACTTGGGTGTATAAAGTACCTATGTTAAAGTTGACTATCAAAATATAGAAATGATTTTGGAGAATAGAGATATGTGTTTTGAATAACTACTCTGGCAACAAATTTATTATTTTTTCCAGAATATGTATTCAACATATGCACAAATATATTCACATGAGTATTTATTAAGTTGCAACAAATAAAATTTAAGAAATGGTTAGAATTAAAAATCTTTAGAGGGAGTAACCACTGGTAGAGTTTTATTGTATTAGGTTATCTAATTTCTTGACTTGAGTTTATAGAGCACTTGCAACATGTCATAAATAAAATTTACAATGAAATAGTTTCAACTTACCATATTTGTCTATTTTACGCATATGATCCATATACATCAATTTGATAAATTTGTAAAAGACAGAGGTGGAAAATGTTAGAAGTGAAGATGATGTATAAAATCGTATATAATTTATAAACCTTGAAAAAAAAAATTATACCAATGAAATCGATATTTTAAATACACATATATCATATCAAATTTATATATAATTTATTAATGATGTACCTTTGAATGTGTAAAGTAGCAATAGATACAGCATTAACTCCATTAGCAATTAATACGATGACGGGCATAGATTTTTGATTGATATATGAAAGAAAATAATTATTGAATGCATTTTCATTGAATGTGACTTGTGTGTTTTCTCAAGAATCAATTTTCAAAGATCTAAGAAAATTCTACTTCAAAGGAGTTGAGAAAGTAATTTTTTACGGGTATTGACCCCTCCAGAAAGGTCGTATGAGGGAAACTATATTGTGCTTTCAAATTAATGGACAATTATAGATATATTAGTTATCATGCGGTTAAGTTATAAATGATAAGACTGGCAACCCAGCACTGTAAAAAATAACATTTATCTATAGGCACACTTTATAATATGGACAAATCGATATAAATGGGAATGATAGATGTCGGCAGTTTAGTTTATTCGCAGAATTGTTGGAGCTGGCCATTGAATATTCATATGGAAAGTAACTTTGGAATTCAGACGGGGGATATTGAAAACCTGAATCGTTTTTCTTTTAATTTTATTAGACAATTAAAACAAAAAACATACGATTCATACATATAATCGAAATACAAAAATAATCCATGCAAATATAGTATGCCATATAATAAAGAAATACAAAGTGGTGCCATAAATGAAATTGATGCTTTAAGTAGAAGGAAAATTGATACAATCACTTAGTTCATCGGAATTGGGTAGGGCTGATGAAGAATGGGGAGAAGCAGCTTAGATTTGCCGTAATGATTAAATTGGTATAATAATTATATTATTGAGTTTGTTCTGGATTAGAATAAGGATCTGATATTTTAGATATTTGTATTTAATACAATTTTTTATTAGTTAATTGTCAAAATAAAAATCAGTAGTTATTATATTTAGTTAAATTATAAAGAAAGATCAATTGTTATTGAGTTAACTTCAGTTGAGTTTAATATTGGTTAAAATGTAGAATCTAAATTAAAATAGAGAAACATGTTTATTTAATTTAATTGGTCTAAAATTTAGTAGGACTGCAATTTCTTTATTGGTTAACTAATTTGTGGATATGGTAGACACGAGTATTATATTAAAGGATATTCAAAAAATTCATAATTAAAAGATATATAAACATATGTAATATACTCTTATATACGTTTATAATAAATATATTTTGGTTTATTAGTAAAAAAATTAAAAAAAATTGTTTGATTAACTAATATATGGTAGACTCATACATTATATTAAAGAATATTCAAAAAAAAATTAACTGAAAAAACATATGTAATCTACTTGTAAATTCATTTATAGTAAATAATATTACAATAAATAGTAATAAATAATAATATTTATATTGTAATTTATTTCAAATTTAAATTGTGACTTTTTAGTAAATATTCTTTGATTTTAAAAACATGTATTATATGGATATGTTAAATTAAACCATTATTGTATATAAATCAGAATTGTTAACAAACCATGGTTAATAAAGTTGGATTAGAATGTTAAATAAGAAAAATTCTTGATATAATATGATTGGTCTAAAATTTAGTAATGCGTTCTGATTGGTCCTAAAATAATTCATAATTTTCTGATTGGTTAACCCATGCTAACTACATACTTGGGTAGATTCAAGTATTATAATATATGATATGGTGTTCCATTGGAGTGTGATTTTTGAAACTAAACCCCTATAATTTGTACACCTAGGACAAATATAGGTAGGATTGTTATGGTTGGAGTTGCTCTAATAGCATAATAGCATAGAGGAACAGATGACGTAAAAACGGACAATACGTGCTTATGTGCTGGTTATAGGTTTTCTTTATTCGTGTATTTTTCTCGATAATTATTATAATATATTTAAAAATTGAACATTGTATATTTCATAGAAATTAAACAATAAGCCGCGCTTCGTGGCGGCACTATAGTAATATTTTTAAAAAATTATTAAATATTGATTATTATTATTATTATTAAATGTGATAGTACAACATCTTTTTGACTATATTTGATATAAAATAATAAAAGTTAATTATTTAAATTTAAATACCATATAATGTGTTTTACAATTAAATAGCCTGAATAATAAAACAAACATCTAAAATTAACCGATCCATAACATCCTTAATTCTACCCGGACAAAAGGCTGCATTCGAATCGCAAAATCAATCAAGCATTCCAAAATCATAAAGTCAGTCAAACAATAACACATATAGTTAAAAGAGAACTAAGAATCAAGCCAAGATGTAATTCCAGGTGATATGTTTCGAACTATGTCCGCGTAATTTTGAAAAATAAGGGTGAGTTTCTTTATATAGGTGCTGAGAGACTTGGTGGGCAATTCTCTGTGCTTGATTGGGCTTTCAAATACCTAAAAATAGAATTATATGACCTGACATTTACTAATCTAAGAGATAGAATCGATTATGACTTATCTTATCCACTATAGTTTTATAAAAGTAAAAGATAGAGATTTGCTTCATTGTATTTGGATTTGACGTCTACTAATCTGAGAGATAGAATTTGATTCTGACTTATCTTATCAGCTATAATTTAGGTAATTGTAGTTTATCTAAAAGATATAATCTGATTCTGAGTTATCTTATCCGCTATAATTTTATAAAAGATATGGATTTGATTACTTGTAGAATTTTATGACTTGACATCTACTAACCTAAGAGATAGATACCGATTCTGATTTATCTTACTTATCTAATCCGCTATATTTTATAAAAGATGTAGATTTGCTTACTTGTAGAATTTCACGACTTGACGTCAACGTCTACTAATGTACTAGCTTAGGTCCCGTGCGATGCATGGATTGTTTTTAAATTTTATTATTCTACTATTATATACTTGTTATTATTTAAATTTTTTAAGAAAGAATTCATTGCAAAATATACAAAGACGACTTTCTTATTAGCCAATTTTAAGCCCTTAAAACCATTAAAAAAAATTAATATGAATTATCTGTCACATTAAACTTGGAATATATGTCTTGGTGAAAATACTTTCGGGGTCAAATTATTGATTTTATCATCTCCATCCGTGGTCCAATACTTTTAATTGATCATTAGTAAGAGTAATTAGATTATTGTATAAAAACTTTTTTATGAAAATTATTTTTTTAATATATAATTAATAGTTGGAAAAAATTGAAACGGTAACATGTTTTAGTTAAAAAGGGTAATTAGTATTTTGTTGAAAAAGGTAATTGATTAATATGTTTTCATTGTTTATGATATTTCTGGAAATAGAGGTGTTTTAGTTATGAAAAATAGAAAATGTAACATTTTTTGATTGAAAGAGGCAACTGCATGTGATATTTTTATATGGTGTATAAAATCTTTTTATGAAAATTATTTATTTAGAAATATATAAGTAAGGGCCATTAGGTAAAATCAGCGTGTACCAAAAAAGAGGTACCGACCAAACTTTCAATGTTTCGTCTATTATAATTTTGTATAAAAGAGATAAAATCCGATTCTGACTTATCTTATCCGCTATAATTTTATAAAATATAGGGATTTGCTTCCTTGTAGAATTATATGACTTGGCTTCTACTAATCTAAGAGATAGAATCCGATTCTGACTTATCTTATCAGCTATAATTTAGGTAATTATAGTTTTTAATAATTTTTTAATTCAAAAAATTGAGAAAATTTGAAAAATAGAACGGGACGATCTGAGAGGCGCCACATAAATGCCCATGGGTTCTCCTTTATATAAGTATATTGATTGTGCAGGAACTATATAAAAAATCATGTGAAGTTCGATAGTTTAGCTGTGAATATAATATTAAATAATAAATCAAGACACGACTAAGAATTTATTTCACTTTCATCAAAATTTCATACATTAAACATATTTTTTTTGCAAGATTAGTCTCAAAATTCTCCCCAAACTCTTGAGCAAAGTGTTTGTTAATATATCTGATACTAATAAATAAAATATTAGATTTCATATAATGTATTTTTTTTGAGGGAAAAAGGAAACTTTTATAAAATAGATGACAACTTGTCGGCTAGAACAAGATCGGTGTACTTAAATTTACTAATATAAATATTATATATTGATTTATTATTGAAATTTGAATAATAGATATTAAATATGTTATTAATAAAATTTTGAAGTTATAAGTAATAAATTTAAATATGTTAGCAGAAAAAATCGAACCTAAAAAAATTTGAGTTTTAGAGATTTTGACGGTTTTAAAAACCCACACGAAACTCACGAAATATTTTTTAACTCAATGATGATTTAAAAAGTATTATTTACGTAAAATTTTCTGGAAACTGAAGAGAATAAACATGTACGAATTTTGTATTAAGCTATTCAATTTAGGATATCTACTTAACTAATCTATTCAATTTAAAAGACCTACTTAGTTTTGGTTTAGATTATGAAAATAGAATATTCTCTTATTCTGGATCTAACGGCTATCATCTATTTAATTCAAAATCCAGCGGTCCTTATTAGATTGGTAGTACAGGACCATAACTACCAAATATTTGGATAAGATCCATCTTATGCATATTATATGATAGGGATATATTGCGAGGAATCTTATCCAAATATTTGGTACTTATGATCCATGTACTACTAAAGTAATAAGAACCGTTGGATCTTGAATTAAATAGATGATAACTGTTTAATATAAAATAAGTGAACATTTTCATAATCTAAACTAAAACTAAGTGGGTCTTCTAAATTGAATAAATTAGTTAAGTAGGTATCTTAATTGAATAGAGTACTTAAAATACAGAATTCGTAACTATTTTTTCTCTTAAGTTTCTTGAAAATTTTACGTAAATAATATATTTTTTAAATCATCACAGAATTAAATTCATGAGCGTCGTGTGGGTTGTAAAATCATCCAAATCTGATTTCTAGAACTCAAAGATGAGTCAAAATAAACTAAACGAAACTCGATAAAAAAATTTAGGTTCGATTTTCTCTACTAACATATTTACATTTATTATTATAACTTCAAAATTTTATTAATAACATATTTAATATCTAATACTCATAATGTATTATTCAACTTTTAATGATAAATTAATATATAATATTTATATTAGTAAGTTTAACTACATTATATTAATCTAATATTTTATTTATTACTTTCAAATGTATTAACAAACACTTTGATCAAGAGTTTGGGGAGAATTTTGAGACTAATCTCGCAAAAAAGTACGTTTAATATATGAAGTTTTGATGAAGATGAAAAGAAATTCTTAGTCGTGTCTTGATTATTATTTAATATTATTTTCTTAGCTAAACTATCGATCTTCACATGATTCTTTTATATAGTTCATGTTCTTACGAATTCTATGACATATTATAATGTTCTGAATTTTTAAGTATATTATTATAATTATAAAAAAAGTATACGAATAAAGGGAACCGTACAACCCGTGCATTGCAGGGGGCAATAATCTAGTATTATATAATATGCATAAGAGGGATCTTATCCAATTTTTTGGTAATCATGGTCCCTGACTACCAACGTAATAAGGACCGCTAGATCTTGAAATAAATAGATGATAGGCGTTGGATTAAAATAAAGGAATATTCTATATTTTCATGATCTAAGCCAAAATTAAGTAAAAATTAATTAGGTATATAAGTTGAATAGATTATTTAAGTAGATATCCTAAATTGGATAGAATACTTAATGCAAAATTCGTAACTGTCTTTTCTTTTCAGTTTCTGAATAAGTTTACATTAAAAAAATACTTTTTAAACCATCACTGAATTAAAGACTATTTCTTGAGCTTCGCGTGGGCTGTAAAACCGTCAAAGTCTGACTTCTAGAATTCAAGATATAGCCGAAATAAATCAAACGAAACAAGATAAATTTTTTACGATTCTATACTCTCTACTAACATATTTAAATTTATTATATATAACTTCGTATTAACAAAAACTAAAAATTATAATCTTATCATTAATATATTAATATATAATATTCATAATTTCTTACGAATATAAATTTATTATTCAACTTTTAAGGATACATTAATATATAATATTTATATTAGTAAATTTAAGTACCTTAAATAAAGTCTAATATTTAATTTATTATTTTCAAATATATTAACAAACACTTTGATCAAGAGTCATGGGAGAATTTTGAGATTGTGATCGCGAAAAAGTATGTGTAATGTATGAAGTTTTGATGAAGACGGAAAGAAATTATTAATTGTGTCTTGATTTATTAATTTAGTAATATGATTTATTATGTTTTGAGTAAAATTATCAATTTATGCAAGGTTCTTTTATATAGTTCGTGTTCTTGCGATTTCTACGAACATGTCATAATATTCTAAATTTTTTAATATATTATTATAATTATCGAAAAAACACTAACACAACTCGTGCATTGCACGGGCAATAAGTTAGTAAAAAAAACACAAAAGAAGAGAATGTAGATATGCAAATAAGTTAATATTAAACAAACAACTATAGTTACACATATCACCGCAATTCTCGATAGCGGCGTCAAAAAGTTTAACGAGAGGATTGCGAGTGGACAATCGATGTTACATGAAAGTTCACGCGGTCAAAGCAATGTAAGGAAGAGTGTTAGGCACATGACAGGTCTATACCATCATAACAAGCCTACTCAAGTGACAATGTCACTTTACATGGCCGAATGGATTCTACCATTTGGATTAGTAATAAGTTCCCACAATATTTGTCTTGTTACTTGCATTATGTAATCACTTCTAGATTGCTCAATGGTTATAATGAGCTTAGGAGTTTTCAGTGTAACATTCTGTAAATTTAGTCTGAAATAAATATTTCTGGAAGAAGTGCAACCGAAGATTGCTCAGGCAGCAAAATGAAGTACAGTTGAATAAAGTTGTAGAAGACCCTCCAAGTCAAATATAGTGAAGTCTAGAAGAGCTATATAGTGAAGTGGTGCAAAACTATATTGCAAAGTTGAAGATGTCGTGAAGTTTATTATATCACCAAATCAGCATTTAGACTATGTCGTGAAGTCAAGATATTGTGAAGTCTAAAGTCTGCACCACATTTTATCTTAGTGAGTAGAAGAGAGAAAGAGATAGATATTTTTTAATTGTGTTTTTCTTTCCTTCTCTATAAGAAAACTTAAGAATTCGTTCTTAAGAGAAACCAAGAAAAGCATCACTGATTTATCTTGGAGCTGTAGTAGCGATTTGCTTTATTAATATAAAGTAAATTGAACTAATATCTTGTGTTGCTCGTATTGCTTATTTGCTTATCACTAAATATTATTGTTTAGCTTTCAAATCGAAAAGAAATTGATAACTAGTCATTCACTTCGCCTCTTCCTAGTTATTTTGAGGACCTTGTTTCTAACAAATGGTATCAGAGCAGACTATAGACGAATATACAGTGAAAAATCAACATGAGTTCTCAAAAGCTGAGCAGTATAAAGATCCCCAAATTTGACAGAGATAATTATGCATTGTGGAAGAAAAAGATGATGTTGCACATCAAAGCCTCAAACCCTTTGTATGTGGATATTCTAAAGTTTATTCCATTTGTCCCTCAAGTGGAGGGTCCTGAGACCAATGAAGGAACAACAGTCATACCAGGAAGATGGGTAGCCAAAGATCCATCAAGCTACACTGAAACTGAGAATGATAAAGTAGGTTTGGATGGATGCCTGCAACTCATCATTAGTGATTTTATGGATATGCACATGTTTGGTACTATTGCTCATTACGGTAGTGCTAAGGCTATGTGGGATCACATAGAAGTTCTGTTTGAAGGAACTGAGGAGGTCAGAGAAAACAAGAAACATATAATTGTTTCTCAGTATGAGGCGTTCATGGCAAAACCTAATGTAAACATCACTAATATTTTTGAGAGATACAACAGATTGATAAATGATCTTAAATTCCATGGGAAGAGCTTTGAAACCAAGGAGTTGAACATGAAGTTCTTGCTGACTCTCCCAGATCATCTGGTTTCCAGGATATCTTCACTGAGAGAGAGAGAGAGAGAGAGAGAGAGAGAGAGAGATTTGTCTAAGATAAACTATGATGTGTTATATGGGGTGTTAAAAACCTATGAATTGGAGCTGTTCCAAAAGAGATCAATACAAGCCAAGCAAGGCATCATGGCCAACACTGCTTGTGCTCTGGTTGGAAACTCCACTAGAGTGAAATCTCAGTCATCCAATAAGATCAAGATTGAAGAGGTAAATGAAGAGGAATCAGATCTGGATGATAATGAGGATTGTGAGGATAAAAAGAAGGATGAAAATGAGTTTTATACTATGGAAGAACTTGAGAAGTTGGAAAACAAGTCCATGGCCTTCATGGCCAAGAAATTTTCAAATCTAAGATTCATCAAGAATCAACCCTTTAGGGCAGGAGGCAAGACAACAACTGGTGGAAGTGGGTACAAGGAGAGGATCTAGATTTGAAAATAAAGCTGGTTACAAGACTGGAAGTGTAGATAGGTCGAAGATCAGATGTTTTAATTGTAATGAACTTGGTCATTTTGCCACTGAGTATAAAAGGCCAAAACAGGTCAAGAAGGACAAGGCCTATCTAGAACTGGAAGCTAAATATGAAGCTCTACTCAAGAAGAATCAAGACAAAGCTTACATTACAGAATGAAAGTGCTGGGATGATACTGATGATGATGAAGATGGTGAATTTGGGAATTATGCTCTGATGGCTAGATCAGAGGTTGCAAGTGACTCGTCTAGTCAGGTTCCGATTCTTACCTCTATAAGTATGTCTCCTTCTGAATATAAGCTAACTGTTGAGAAATTGAGTATTGAGATGTTTAATATTCATACTATGTTAACTATGAGTATCACAAGTAACTAGACAGAGAGGGGGTGAATGGATAGTTTTAAAATCGATATGAGTTTTTCTGAAATCGATTTGCTGTATTGTGTGAGCTGTATATGCATGCAGAAATGTAAAGACAAGAACACATAAAGATACTTCAATTCACTTTATACAAGTAAATCGAATACTACAGCTACCAGAATGAAGGTTCTGGCTTCAAAAACAATGAAGCTGATTGTTCTTTGTTTTTCTTACAGAGAAAGAAAAGACAGATCTGATTTTTCTATTGTCACTCTCTCGGCTAATGAGAATGTGCATGATATATATTACCTATACAAGACTAGTACACATTCCCATTTTACACAATTGCCCTCACTGCAAGAACGGCTGTAACAGATTAGTACTGAGGTACGATTGTGCAGGTTAGGACCACCAAAAGATTCTTCTTTTCCGTTTCTTCCTCTCCA
>PHNY01002723.1:6800-17476 GCA_003724115.2 Anethum foeniculum
TAATGTTGAAATAAAGGAAAAGCCTCATAAATTAAGATTTCAAAAAGGAGCATTTTTTAGAGGGACAAAAGAAGTGACTTTTGTGCTTGGAGATTATTTATAAAAGCCATGCATCATCTCTGAAACTGTGAAAGTTTGAAACTCCTCCTGGATTAAGAACTCACCTTGCTAACCTTGAAAATGATTGGTCTTTCTAATAAATGACATCTACGCTGCCATTGACTACAGGGCTTCTTTTGAGATGTTGGCATCACTTTTCAGATTTTCAAATTCACTACAAAAGTTTACTAACTGCTGCTTGAAAAACAAAATTGTTCAAGTTTCCGCTTGATAAATGAATAAAGATCTTGTAAAATTAATTGAAGTCGAATTTAAGAACTATTTTAACTCAAACTCGTTTAGCTGAATTCAGTTTAACTGAATTCAATTATTTTCAATATTGAATTAATACTATTCGAAAATATTGTGTGCGGCTAATATATGTAAACATAAGAATGAACACTTTAAATTCCCGTTTGGGAAATCTTAAAATAAGTAATTTATGATTTACAATGAATATGTAACTTATACGATGTGAGTAAATAAATTCTTATAAGTTATATGAGTATTTGGATAATTTTACTTATATTTTAACTTAAATGAAATAAAATAAATAATTTTTAAATATAATTATCTTAATTCGTGAGTTTTAAGTTCTATTAACATTTAAAAACGTATATTTTAAAACTAAAGTTAATAAAAAAGCAAAAAATCAAAATAAATTGAGAAAAATTACGTCGTTGCCAACATTCAACTTATCGGCTTATAAGTTGTAAATTTGACTTATATATTGGGCTGACAAACACTTGTCAATAAATTATTACGGGTTTATAAGTGAATAAGCCCACTTATAAGAAATGCCAAACAGTACCTAAATTACAAGTATGTCGGGCTGTATGTCAATGGGTGGATTCAGATTATATTCGCCTAAGTCCATATTGAAATCTATTAAATTTTATCGGATTCGGAATGGATCCGATCATATCTCGAATGTTTTAGAATTCAATTCATATTAATTTAACGAATAAACAAATCATATTTCAATATTACTTTATCTATTTGTATTTAAAGAAAATATACCATTTTTAAAGAAAAATAATTACACTTTCAAAATTAAGTCATATATAACATTTTGAATAAAATATCTAACTAAACTAATTTTTAAATAAATTTACTATAATATATAAATGGAACACACTTATTATATTATCTTAATCTTTCAAAATTATATTATTCAACTTTAATTATAAAATTAATTAATCATTTTTATTAAATATTTTTAAAATACCCGTGTGTAAAGCCCATGCTATGATCTAGTATATAAAATTAGGTAAATAATCAAAATAGTACAATTATAAAGTGATGTGGTACCACCGGTATTAAGATTTTCACCAAAAAGTGAAAAAATACATCATTAATGAAGCATTACTCAAATTATTTCAAAACACTACGACATAACTTGAATAAAAGTTTAGCATAACAGTAACTCCCATTCTAAGATTTAATAAGTTAATATGCTAACCTTTTTTTTTTCAAAAAAGTTTATCATATTAACGTATTAAATCTTAGAATGGGACTCATAACAAACGTCTCTACTCTTAATTATTATATAAATTATTAAATTAATTAAATAAATTATGATTATGAATAAATGGATCGGATTGATTTTAAATTTATATTCAACCTATTTATTATTTGGACTCATTTTTATTATATCACATTGCGAAAAAATATATTTTCCAAGTCAATTCATATTCATTTAAACTAGTTTATTACCCGTGCTATGCACACGGATATTTTAAAATTATTTAATAATTATAAATTAAATAATTTTATAATTAAGATTGAGTAATATAATTCGGGAATATCAATATTAATATCATAAACATAAAATATTTATATATTATAATAAATTTATTTAAAAATTAGTTTAGCTATATATTTATTGTATATATTATATATGTCATGTTATAAATTGCATAAGTGAACCTACCAAAAGTTAAATATTAGTTCAGAATTGATTAATAAGTTTCCATAAATAACATAAATCATATTGATGATATTTAAAATTATTGACATTTCTAATACTAAGGCTGCTGATACTACACCACGTCACATTATGTCATCTACTATTTATAAGAAACAAATAGATCAAAGTCAGTTAGTTAGAGAAATGACAGTTGTACATAATGTTACAAGTTGTATATAACCAATAGCTTAGTAGATAGAAAAAGTTAATTAGATTTTCTTCATTCTCTCTGTAAAAACACTCATATGTACTCAACATTTCTGTATGTAAAGTTTTGCATATTCAACCACATTCATCATCTTCTTTACTAGTTTGTTAATCTTGAGCTGTAAATTCAGAAAGATAACATGGTATCAGAGCTTGCGATAGCGATTACGATATTCATCAACGATTGATTTCGTGTTTCAATTACGCCGTCTTCTTCATCGATCGATCTGCAAATCATAAGTTGTTTTCTGTTCCAAAAGCTTGTTTTCTTTCTCCGATCCGATAGATTGATAACAATTGATTAATTCAATCGATTTCTTTTGTGTGCTCGATCTTTACGGTTTATAGAAATAGTTCGGTGAATCTGATTACATTTACGCAATTGCTTTAAGAAACGTAGAGTTCATTGTTTGTTTGTTTTCTCTGAAATGGCTACAACTGCTAGTACAACTGTGAATGTTCAGTCAAACATTGATCCATCTAGTGTATATTACATTCATCCTTCTGATGCAAATACGACACATCTTGTTTCTGTAAAATTCAACGGAAATAATTCCAGCAATTGGAAAATATCAATGATGTTGATATTGTCTGCAAAGAACAAATTAGGATTTGTTAACGGAACACTAGATGCACCTGAAACAACTTCGCCTGATTACATTGCTTGGGAACGATGTAATTCGTTAGTGATATCTTGGATTTTGTTTAATCTCGATGAGACCATTGCAAGAAGTGTGTTATTTCTTAAGAGTGAACGATCTATTTGGAAAGATCTGGAAGAAAGATTTGGTACTTCATCCATTACTGAGTTGTATTCTTTGGAGCAAGAGTTGATTGAGATTTCTCAGAAAAATCAAACTGTTTCTGAATATTATACAAAGATTAAAAAAGTCTGGGATAGCATTGATGATATTAATCCGGTTCCAGTATGCACTTGTGATTTAGGTCAGAAATTTGCTAAGAAATTGCAGGAACAGAGGTTGTTGCAGTTTTTACTCAAGTTGAATGATAAGTATAGTGCTGTTCGAGGTCACATCATGATTATGCACCCTTTGCCAACTATTTCTCGGGCTTACAGACTATTAGCTCAGGAAGAGAATCATAGGGACATTTCACAATTGTCCTCAACTACTGAAAACCTTGCTTTTGCTGCTGAAAGAAACAACTATAGGTCATATAATAATCAACAATCTTTTACTCAAAGTGTTCAGAGGCCACCAGGTGGAAATTTTGTTCCAAACCAGTATTTTCTTCTCGACCTGTTTTCTCTCAGAATTCTCAAAATTCTGAACCAAGAAGACCATCAAAACCTGGAGCAAATTATTTTTGTACTCATTGTAAAGTACAAGGTCATAGTATTGATTGATGTTTCCAAATTCATGGATTTCCCCTAGCTTTAAAGGGTTTAAGGACATGAAAATTGGTTCTACTGCTGCTGCTGTTGTTTCACAGAGTACTAATGACTCCAATTCTTCTCAGAACGTGCAGGTGACTGAAACTACTGATTCTCATCATGGATCCCTTACTGGTGAACAGTATTCTCAACTGGTGGAATTGCTCAATAAACAATTTTCACAATCTCAAAATGCAGAAAATCATGTTATGCTGGCAGGTAACATTTGTTTACTGAGTAGTTCGAAATATGGATGGATATTGGATAGTGGGGCTACTGACCACATTTGTCCAAATTTGGGATGTTTTGCGGATTATACATCTGTCAGAAATCATGATATGCACATAACCATTCCAGATGAGAGTAAGATACCAGTTATGCATAAATGAACAGTAATTCTTAATGACAAAATAACTCTGAAAGAGGTTTTACATGTTCCAGAGTTTCATTTCTTTCTTATTTCTATCAGCAAATTATGCAAGGATATGCATTGTCAAGTAATCTTTTCTGAAAATAATTGTACTCTACAGGTCCATTCTCAGAAAGGACCACTGATGCATCTTGGCAATCTGAATGATGGCTTATACACAGTCCCTGATAGCAAGATGGTGACTTCTTCTTCATCACAACATTTACCTATCTGCAATGTTTCTCTGTCACAAAGTCTGGATAATACAAAGTTGTGGCATATGAGGCTTGAACATTTACCGTTTCCACAATTGAAGATTATCAAACCAGATTGTAATAATTCAAACAATTTGGTTTGTCAAATATGTCCAGCAGCTAGGCAATATAGACAATCTTTTCCTCACAGTTCTGTTAAGACTTCTAGTGTGCTTGAATTGCTGCATATTGATATTTGGGGTCCATACAAGACCAAGACTTACACAAATTGTAATTTCTTTCTGACTATTGTGGACGACTTTACTCGATACACATGGGTTCATATGATGCATCATAAATCTGAAGCTACCTCCATACTTGAGAATTTTGTACAATATGCTGAGANGACTAAAGTACGTTGTGTACGTTCTGATAATGCTCTTGAACTGACAGCAGGTACAATCAAACAATTTTATCTACAGAAAGGAATTGTAAGCCATACTAGCTGTGTGTACACCCCGCAGCAAACATCGACATTTACTGGAGACTGCTCGTTCTTTGTTTCTTCAATCTAAAATCCCAGCAAAATATTAGGGTGAAAGTATATTGTGTGCCACTTATCTCATCAACAGAATGCCATTACCAAGTCTCGGGAATGTTTCACTTTATTTTAAGCTATACAGTTCTCATCCTTCACTTGATAATCTCCAAAATTTTGGGTGTTTGTGCTACATTTCTACGTCCACTGTGCAACGTTCCAAATTTTTTCCTAGAGCTGATGCTGGTGTGTTTCTTGGATATCCATCTTCACAAAAAGGTTATAAGTTTCTAAACCTTACTAATAATCAAGTTCAGGTTTCTCGAGATGTTGTTTTTCATGAGTTTCATTTCCCTTTTCACTTATTATCTGATTCTACTCATAAGTCATATTTAGACTCTATATTCTTACCATCTGTTACAACTACGTAATTTGTTGATATTGATCCTATACATAATCATGTTTCTTCACCTATACATGATAATACTCATAATGATAAATCATCTTCTTTTACACCCTCTTCGTCTATTGATGTTCATAATAATAATAATAACACTGTCATCCAAACTCTATCATCTTCTACTGATAATTCTCTTACTCAAGTTCTACCACCTGTTCGTGCGTCCACACGTCAACGTTGTCCACCTGCATATTTACAGGATTTTCATTGTAATATTGCTATTACTTCTAGTCCCTCTCACAGCTGTAATTTTGTATCACCTGCAAATTTTTCTTCTGTCCATAAAGCTCATTTATCTCAGTTGTGTAATATCTCTGAACCTCAATCTTATACTGAGGCTGCTGTTGATCTTATTTGGATAGAGGCAATGAACAAAGAACTACATGCACTTGAGTCGAATCACACATGGAATCTTGTACCCTTACCACATGGTAAGAAACCCATTGGCTGCAAATGGGCTTATAAAGTGAAACTGAAATCTGATGGCTCTCTCGAATGCTGCAAGGCCCGTCTTGTGGCAAAAGGTTTTAATCAGAAACTTTTAATTGACTACCAAGAAAAATTTTCCCCAGTTGTGAAGATGGTTACAGTTCTTTGTTTGATAGCTCTTGCTGCAAGCAGAAAATGGAAATTATTTCAGTTAGACGTTAACAACGCGTTTTTGCACTGAGATTTGAAAGAAGAGGTATATATGCGCCCTCCTCCTGGTTTAAAAGTTCCCTCACATCTTGTTTGCAGGCTTATTAAGTTGTTATATGGTCTTAAGCAAGCGTCTCGTGAATGGTTTTCTAATCTTGTTCATGAGCTCACTGATCAACAATTTGTACAATCAAAGAACGACTACAGTCTTTTCATTAAGAGGAATGGATCTTTAGTCACAATTATGGTTGTTTATGTCGACGATATCATAGTTACAAGAGATGATATTGATTCCATTCAGTCCATTAAAAGACATCTTCATCAAGTTTTTAGTATAAAAGATCTGGGCATCTTGTATTTTTTCCTTGGTCTTGAGGTTGGCTACTATGAAAATGGAGTTACACTGAGTCAGACTAAATTCACGAATGAGCTATTAACTGAGTGCCTATTTGATCTACCTGGTAAAGCTTCGACCCCATTACCTTTGAATCTTAAACTTACGTCCACTGATGGCACCTTGGTATCTGATCCTGAGTTATACCGGTCATTAGTTGGAAAACTCAATTATCTTACTAACACTCGTCCGGATTTATGTTATGCTGTTCAAGTGTTAAGTCAATTTATGCAGCATCCCAGAACTGCTCACATGAATGCCTTGCTTCATACTCTTAAATATGTCTCAACTTCTCCCAATCAAGGTATTCTTTTACGCGCTGCTGATTCACTTACTCTTCAGGCATACTCTGATAGTGACTGGGCGGCTTGCCCTATGTCAAGACGATTTGTCACAGGGTATATCTTATTGTTTGGTGATTCCCCTATAGCATGGAAGTCGAAGAAACAAGCAACAATTTCTCGTTCTTATTCCTAGTCAGAATATCGTGCTATTGCTGCAGCTGCAGCTGAAGTTACATGGACTGTACGTTTACTTGAAGAGCTTGGTGTTTCTGATCTCAAACCTGTCACTTTACATTGCGATAACCAATCTGCAATTCATATTGCCAAGAATCCATGAACGCACAAAACACATTGATATCGATTGCCATTTCACACGGGATAAGGTTCTTGAAGGCTTGTTGCAGCTCACTTATTTGCCTAATACTAATCAGCTTGCTGATACTTTCATTAAAGTCTTGCCCTTGCCTCATTTTCAACAGCTGGGGATGTATTCTACACCTCCCAACTTGAGGGGGGTATTGACATTTCTAATACTAAGGCTGCTGATGCTACACCACGTCACATTATGTCATCTACTATTTATAAGAAACAAATAGATCAAAGTCAGTTAGTTAGAGGAATGACAGCTGTACATAATGTTACAAGTTGTATATAACCAATAGCTGAGTAGATAGAAAAAGTTAGTTAGATTTTCTTCATTCTCTCTGTAAAAACACTCATACGTACTCAACATTTCTGTATGTAAAGTTTTGCATATTCAACCACATTCATCATCTTCTTTACTAGTTTGTTAATCTTGAGCTGTAAATTCAGAAAGATAACAAAAATAACATTACAAAATTTTCATATTTAAGATGAGTTATGGATCTCTTATTTTCTAATTAAAATGAATTTTGGATCTTTTTATTTTTTAATTAAGACGGGTCATAGATCTTTTACGAACCTAATATGGATACCAAATGCAATTACGCATAGTTCATTTGATCAAATTAAAGTTAAAATTCTTATCCAAACCAAAATATAGATGCCGGATCTGAAGAACGAGCTATACAATAATTTATAATATATTAATTGATTGATAGATTGTATGTACGGGATCGGATACACTATGCATCCAAGCAATCATGATTCATGAATCGTCCGCAAGAGGATCGATTCAAACAACGGGCAGTTGGATTTTTTAAGAAACGATTGTTGATGAAATATTTCTCCTTTTCTTTTGCACCAAAAATTGAAAAATGCAATGGATCTAATCAAATTAGTCATTATCAAAGGCAATAAGATATTGGATTTAAAAATTAATTGAACCAGTTAAAAAGAACATAATAAAAAACAAACCGTCCAGTGAGTGATACGAGATCTACAAAATGGATGTCATATCTCATCAATTGTCAGATTATCATGTTTTAAAGACAAATAACTCAAATACTCCCTCTGTCCCATTCAATTCTCTACGTTACTTTTTGACACGTTTTATAAGACTTCTTTAAAATATAATTTTATAATTTTCTTTAAAATATTTTTTTAATAAAAATTTAATGTTTAAACTTTTATTCAGATTTTTTTTTTAAAAAAAAAGAGTTATACAACTAGGCTTTATATAATTCTCAAAATGCATGCAAACAGTGCACTTAGACATCTAATTAGGACGGAGGGAGTACCCATTTTGCAATCAAATTCATCAAAATACATAGGAAACTACTTTTACATCCCTAGTTAAACATCACGCAATTTGGATATCTAAATTACACATTTATCTCAAACTCAAAACATGAAAAAGACTAAACTAGAAACATATCTATTGTACTTCAATTTTAACCCCTCCTATCTGCATTGTACGAGGAAGACCTCTTCAAAGCAGGAACTACTTGAACCTTGTTTGTTTCATCTACTAAACTCCCACTAAAATACTCCCTATCCTCCGTTACCTTCACCTTCCCTCTCCCTAAATTCCCAAACACGCCCTTATTCTTCTTCCCCACACTATTCTCCCCTGAACCCTTACCCACCAGATTCCCATCTCCTCCACGTGGCAACCTATTCTTATACTGTGACGTCACCAGCGATAAACCCGGATGATCTTCACAATTTTTAAACGAAATCGAACCGCACGTTAACAACTGCATCAGGACCGTTGATGCCTTCATTCTTCCACTAGATTGATTATTGGCCGTTAGATCATCACTCCCTCCACAACTTTTAATCAATTTACCCTCCCCTTTCATCAGATTTTCTAGCGTCTCCGTACTCGACTCAGACCCAGGCGGCGAAAAGTCGTCACGAGTCAACTCAGTGATCTCCCGAGTCGACTCAGTAGTCTCCCGAGTCAACTCAGTCGCCTCATTTTTTGCTTTCCGACGGCGTTGCTTCTCCTCGGTCTGAGTTGAAGCGTTGGCGCCTTGACTTGATAACTCGCCACTTGACTCGGCCCTATAAAGGACTTTGTATTCTTGAAGATCAATTGAGCTCCAAGATTGATTTCTCCGGCGAGTAATCACCGGTGAATCGTCAGAATCGTCGGCTGCTTTTGTAATCTCCAGTTGTTTTGTAGTGGAATCGACTGATTCATCAGGTTTAGAAGGTTCTAGAAGCTCAGAGCCTTTGAGAATGTATTCATTTCCGTGTGTTGGATAGATAAAATCATTTTCTGCCAAATCGTTCCACACGTATCCATTTTTGTAGCTCCTGAATCAAACAAAATTATAAATACATAAATCAACTTCTATATCCATGCCCGGGCAGTAGTCCCCTGGATTAGCCGAGTTACGCGCAAACCGGCTATACACCGGATTATAAAAGAAAAAAACAAATATAAAAGCGTGTTTGAGTAAATGAAATTACCTTTTGGAAGACCAGGAATACATTGTAGCCATAGACTTTCCACGGAGATTATTCAACCGACTAAAAACATCTGCAAAATAAAAAAAGAAAAATCAACAAACAAACAAACAAGAAGCTAAAATTAAAATTTGAATGCACTACGAAAGATTTAATGAATTCACCTCGGAGATAGAGGCCGCTGGAAGAAGAAGAGAGGGGGACTTCAATGAAATGAGGATGTTCAAGCTGACCATTGCGAGAAAGATAATAAACAACAGGGACTTTACTGGAATGGTGTTTAGAGGGTGGTTGAGTCCAGACCTTGTTGCGTTCAGGGCTGGTTGTTACTGATGATTTAGTACTTGTATCTCGGTACAAAACTTCAATCACGGAGTTGCTTGTGCTTCTTCCTAATCTTGAATTTGAAGTTCTGAGCTCCATTGGAGAGAAATGGTGAGAAAATTGGAGAGAATGTCAAGGTTGTTAGTGATGGTGATGCAAGGGGGTTTTGTAGGAATTGTATCTGCACACGAGACTACTGGATACAGTTTGGCCGGTCCTGCCCGATAAGTGTCACTGTTTTGTGTCCGTTTGGAAAATCTTAAAATTAAGAATTTATGACTTAAAATGAATAAGTAATTTATAATAAATAAGTAATTTATAAGCGGTAAGTAGATAAATGCTTATAAGTTATATAAGTATCTGGTATATTTCAGAATTTTTTTTTACTTAAATGAACTAAAATAATTAATTTTTATATATAATTATCTTAGTTCGTGAATTATAAGTTAAATAAACATTTTAAAACAAATATTTAAAAACTAAAGTTAATAAAAAAGCGAAAAATCAAAATAAGTTGAGAAAAAGTACGTCGTTACCAACATTCAACTTATCAGCTTATAAGTTGTATAAGTTGAGCTGACAAACACTCGTCGATAAGTACTTACGGGCTTATAAGTTAATAAGCTGACTTAATAGAATTGCCAAACAGGCCCTTTATATAGCTCTGAGCTCTCCGTATGTTTAGATATTAAAATATTATAATATTGTTAGAATTTAATTTATTACATTACTCACATTTTTTCTTTTGCTAAATACATTTTTTGTCTCAAGTATGCATGATAATAAAATATTAAAATGTCACATAGATTCTGATTTATAGCCTTTCAAATTTTTAGCAGATAATTTTTTTATTCTTTACAAATGAACGTGGGTGACATTAGAATATCATTTAATTTAATACTCCTATTTTGAAGAGAAAATTACTCAA
>PHNY01002736.1:639-13757 GCA_003724115.2 Anethum foeniculum
GCATACTATAAATTATCAAATACTTACTTACAAATAGATAATAACACAATCACATTTATATCATCGTGCACGTGTATTATGCGAAATTTTTTACCAATACAATACAAAAACATACTATGTAGTATCAAGTTGAGAGTATATAATCACATCCACACTAATTTATATAATCGCGTTTCTTAAACGAAATTACTACTAATACAACACAAAAAACATATTATGTAATATCAAATATTTACAGGTAAATCGACAATAATATAGTCGCGTCTGCAAACTTTCTACAAATACAATACAAAAAAATAAGGATATTAACCTCACAACAGTTATCACTAACTTAAATTTTCAAATATCTCAAAAATATACTGAAATTATAAAAACAAAATTATGTAATATTGTAAAGCATTCTCGTGCGTCGGACGGGCTATAAAGCTAGTTAAATATTTATATAACAAAAAGTTAAAATAGAAACAAGAAAACTTATCTCGTTTCTAACTTTCGGTTCCGGGTACGCGTTCCGGCCTCCTGTTTTTGCTGAATGATTTTGAGTCTCTCTTTATTTATTTTTCAAAGTCAATTGTTACATCCATGCTGCTTAAATTTTCTTTTGGATAATAATGGATCCCACCACCAAAGCTTGGCAGCGTGACCTTATTGATTCACAAATCATTTTTTACTACTATGACACTATGATCATGGGTTTTGTTCTTCGTCTTGCACGTATGGTCCCGCTCGCCTTCTTTGTTTTCGTTTTTCTTTTAATCGGAGCATACCGTTTTCCGGGTGATATAACAGATTCACCATCATCTTTTCTTTTTTTTTTTTCTTTAAATTCCACAACGATGACCTTTGCCGTACTAAATATTTAATAACGTAAATTCATACTAGACCCACCGCCTCCACCATATTGCTCCTCCGTTAAAGCCGTAAAAGATCCAATAAAACTCCCCAGCGAATTGTATGAATTGATTGTCCTCCACAATAAAAATTTTCCCTCCTTCTAGCGCCAATTATTAACGGAGGAATTTGGTGATAATAAATTTTGGAGGTTGCTGGAATAACAAACATGTAAAAATGAGGGGATTAGGAGTTTTTGGATGTTTGGGGCTAGACTTGAGAGGTGTGTAATCTGATTAGAGTTAATGGGGTCTAATTAGACTACTATATAAAGAAGATCATAGGGTTTTGGTCCCCAAAACTATTCACAACCTCTACTTCTCTATTTCCAGTGAGATACAACTAGAGGCGAATCAAGTCTGTGGAAGATCAAGTCCCACAATCCGTATTCATATCTATCGTCATGGAATCAGGTACGCTTCCGTATTACAGTTTATTATGTAACCTTGATAATATCGTATAAGATGATCCTGATTATATATTTAGATCTAACAAGTTACATGTGTCGGATCTTTTTTTAAGATGCCTACGTACCTATATTTATTTAGGGTCAAGCCTACGTACCTATATTTATTTAGGGTCAAGCCAACGCAGTTCTGTGAAAGGATGATGTGGTTATTTAATCCCTTGCAAGTATTTGGAATTAGCCGATTTTTATCTTGTTAAATTGAGATAATTTGAAAGATATCGTTAAGGGATATTTTCTGTAATTGATTGGAGATTATTACTCGTCTAGGAAATAATTAATTTAGGAATTAAATTAATTATGATTAGATGGATATTAGGATATTTGGGAGATAGTTGAGGTTACGAAAATATGACGTAACAATACGATTACTTATTTTTATTAAATTAAATAAATTCCGCACATAAACTTTGAAAGTTATTAAACTTATCCATGTCTTAAATTTGAATTCCGAAATGAGGCGGATACCAAATCAAGATTATTGGTTTTGTTACGTGATTTTGGAAGATATGAAATTGTTTAATATTTAAATTTTGAGAAATGCTAGGGATTTTTAAAAAAAATTATATTTGATAGAGATTCACTTGGTGATTTCTGTTTATTATTATTATTATTATTATTATTATTATTATTATTATTATTATTATTATTATTATTATTATTATTATTATTATTTTACAAATGAGCGGGTTCGGATTCAAAAATATTCCCAAATAACACATGACGTGATTTTATTTGTGGGACTCGTATATACTCGTATTTATGTACAAGGTGTCTATATTATTTATGAAAAAATATTACAACTCAGGGAAATCTGGCATTTCTACTTAGAGGGGTGTATTCAATCATAGATTTTGAAAGATTATTGTTGATTTTAATTGTTCGCAGATTTTGACGGAGTTGATAAGAAAATCTTGCAAAGTCTTGATGATTTTGCAAAGTTTTTTAGAAATCAATCAAAATCTCATGTAATTTGGAGAGATTTCAAAATATCAAAAATACATTAGCAAATTTATCAAAATCCATGAAATTTTCAAATAAGAAAAAGTCCATGGACTTTTGAATACCATCATATTTTGTTGAATTTTTTAAAATCTAAATTAAATACCACTAAATTTTAATAAATTTTTTAAAATCTTAATTGAATACACTCAGATTTTAATGAACTTTTTACGATCCAAATTGAATATCTCCAAATTTTAAAAAGAATTTTCCAAAATCTAAATTGAATACCAATGAAATTTGAAAATCCAAAAAAAATCTTCCCTCTTAATGTCATGTGGAAATTTCACCGAGTTCTTTGAATGTTTGTTATACTGAGATATAAAAGTCAAACCCCTTATCTGCAATTTTAAGATTAAGAATGTCTGTATACAGGTTTACAGATTTAGATTTATTCTTTGAAACTACATATAAATATTTAGATGTAGATATTATATATTGACTAAAAAGATACATTTAATTAGTTTTCAGATACGAAATTAAATTATAAACAGACAAAATTTTGTGCCAATAAAAACAGGCCTGGCTTGTAGCTTCATTGAGCTACCAAGGTCTTTTACAATCACTTTCAACAAGACAATTAAAATTTCTTTCGTCCCCTTGCAAAGATGTATGCTTGCAGGTTGATGTTCGCCACACTTCTCCTGAGCATAATAGTCTTGGACAGAGTTGTAGCGAGTCCACCACCACCTTGTAACCGTCTGGAGTGTCCGACTTACAATCTAATATCCTCCGGACCTGGAGGCGCTTACGAAATCCGAAAATACACTGACATTGTGCTCATTACAACTCCTCCAATCCAAGGTGAAGGATTTCTTCAAGCTACACATTCCGGTTTCAGCAAGTAAGAACTTTGTCCCTCTTATCTTAAAAGTACATACTCCCTCCGTCCTGTTTTTCTTGTCCATCAATCAAAATTCACTTATTATCCATGCATGCTCTGTTTTGTAGGCTACTTTTATACATTCTAGGTAGAAATGACCAGGGGCAAAAAATAGAGATGGCAGCTCCAGTGGTTACCCAAGTCTCATTATCAGGATCAGAAGCAGCATATGCTGTGAGCTTTTACATTCCCAAGAAATTTCACGCGAATCCGCCATTACCAACAGATGAAAGCCTTAAAATCCAAAAAATCCCAACAACTTATGCAGCTGTTAAGCAATTTGCAGGATTTGTATCGGACACTAATGTTGTAGATGAAACTAATGCTTTGATCAAAAGTCTTGCTGGGACCAAATACATGGCAGCCGTTAACAAATCTTGCGGTGGTGATCCAGCACATAATTACTTTGTTGGGCAGTATAACGCTCCGTTTGAGCTTTTTGACCGAACCAATGAAATTTGGTTGGTTTTCCAAATGTAAGTATACAACTGTAGTGTCAAAACAAAAAATGAAATGAAAATAATGATTCATGGTTTTATTCTATGTCATATTTTTTAAAAACCTACCTATTTGGATGCGAAACAGTGTGCCTCAGTAGAACCGTCTGCGAAACCAAAATTCCACGTATAAACTACTAAAGCTCAAAACAGGGCTTGAACGCTAATCGTACATATGCAACTACAAAATACAAGAAAATCCATCACTGCAATATCTAATTACGCGCCTCCTTTTCAACAAAATATTGAAAATGTTATGGAGACCCAGTTTCAACTACCTAATTACTCATCTAATCACTTGTAATACACATCAAAATTTACAATGATTAGAAGTTTGAAAAGGAACATCTTCACAGTTGTCCTCATCTCCAACATAAACGTAAGGTGCAGATATTACTGAAGGTACATTGTAATGCTTCCTGTCTTCTCCAATATGCAATCTTCACTCAGGAGATTGAGTTGAGAGTAAAGAATCGAATACAAACCCATTCTCCACTGAAGCATATCTTTTATGAGATTTACTTCTGTCATAACTGCAACATGATACAGTTCTATGGGAGGAATACTCCTGCACGTATACTGTGTTAAAGATCGAGGACATAGGATCCATATTGCTTCCATCAGCACAATCCACCGTGCTAAAGGAGTCTCGAGTACTCTCAGTGGTGAAAGATGCGTCATCTGAGCTGGTAAAGATGGACCAGTCACTTGAGTTGGCATCTAAAAACTCCATCTTTCTCGACTTCGGGTAACTTTCAATAAATGGCAAGTTATTTCTATTTGAATTATTAACAGTCCCATTGGTAAAGCACATCGATATCTCAGGTTTATGATCAGATGAATGATATGCATTGAGAAAGTTCCCACTGAATTTAGTTTCTTCTGTTCTTGATAATGTTTGTGTTTTTGATGACCGGTGCTTTGGATGACCTTGGGCTTGCTGTGGAATTCCGGAACAAGTTCTTGCCGGACGAGGGCACGACCTACAAAGAAATTTAATTTTTTTTTTATAAAAGAAGGAACTGTACATTACAAAGTTGATATACAATAAATATATTTATATAACCAGCTCTATGATCATTCCTATTAACCTATATAATAAAACTAAACGGATTCTATGATCATGGTGGTGTTTTACAGTTTCAGGATTTTTCTTTTAGTCAAAAGAAAGAAAACACAGATGATCCTAAGCATTTTGTAGACAACTCATATCAGTGAATTGGTCTACAGCAAGTTTAAAAATTTTACTCCAGCATATGCTTACCTCATATAAAATAATATATACGCTTCTTCTGACATGACTTGGCTCATATGCACTGGCTGCACCTGTAATTAAGCATATGTTAAACATTCAAAAAATTATCTAAGAAAACGCTGAATATAAGCAAGTCCCATCAGGAGGACCTAGGATAAATTCATAGAATTTTTTTCCCCCTAAAAAGAAGTTGTACGAATTTATAGTTGCATTATGCAATAAAATTGTAAAGGTTGTTTCTGAACAGATTTTGTACTTTATCGATCTTGGATACTTCTAGTCACTTCTCCGATAAGGTATTACTAGATTTCATCCACACCTCATCAGAACTAAACTTTTGGTGTAGCAATATACAAGGATGCCTGGAGAAAAGGGTAGTGGACTGGTTGGACTATGTTACACTACTGAAGTTACAGGTTCCGGGAGTACAAGAATAAAGTAAATTTTGAAACCCTGAGAAGTGAATATTAAGACTGGGATATGTCAAAGCAAACATGTAAAAGATAAATAGGAAAATGGTCTTCCAAACATATATTTTTTATCTAGATATTAAGTAGCGCTCCCACCAATATGTGTATATATAATATTTTGGTTACCTCAGTGTCATCAATCCTGAACCAGCTTCCTTGTAAATTCTTCACATAGGCAATATAATGCCCAGAAAAAGATGCACTCTGTGTATCTAAATGCACAACAACAGCGTAGAGGATGTACAGTGGCGGAATGTCATCTGTTCCAGTCATGAACGGAATCATATCCAGCATGTCTGGAAAAGTGATACACTTACTTATCTTACCATAATTTCCCTCCTGAGACAAAAAAGAAACTGAATCAGCCTCAATAAATTTTCAGATATGCAGTTAAATACAAACTGAAGAATCTGCAAGTGAATTGCTTTGAGAAGCATAAAATGAAAGTTCTGTGAGGGTGCAAACAAATTTGTAACTGACATGTGAATTTAAATGTTGAACAGCAGTATATGAAAAAAGACAAGATTTTGGCTGCAACCTATTATATAGAGTCATGTGCTATTTTTCTGAACAGTAGAGTTGACGGCATTATCGAGAACATTTATGACAAGTTTACTAATCATGCTGCTGAGGAAGGTAGATACCTGGAATCTTTTCAAGACAATTGTTAAGATATTCGGAGCCTCCTGTATGCTCAACTGTTTGTGGGCTCGGACATAAGCAGCACACCTTTTTAAAATAGAATACATTATTTACAATTGTACTGCAATTATGGAGAAAACTTGAAAACTTTTCATTTGGGTAATGTAATCCAACCTTCCACATCTATACATGTTTTCTCCATCTAAATCTTCTGCGCTTGTAAACTGAGTTAATGCATCTTCTAAAGATTCAACCCATCCGAATATCTCCAATGTTAGATCCATAATGCTTTCATACCGTTCTGACTCATTATGACATCTCAAACATTTGACCTGGTTGAAACAAGGTTGACTTGTGAGTCATTGCAGTCACCTAAAGAACTATAACATCTACATCTTGAATCTGGAAGATGCTGAGAAGGTGAAGACATTTTTACCTTAGATCTAAGGCGTCCACCAAAAGTGTGATGTATAAAGGTTGTTTCCTGCAACTTAACGTCTACCATATTTTCTCCATCCAAACCCTCCAGGCCTATAGATTGCATCGAAGTAACCAAAAACCTAATCATGAGGAAGCTGATTTGATAAGTATTTAAAAATGCAAAACACCAGCAAAGCTCCGCCTTTTTTCTTAGACAAACTGGTTGTACATTTAGGCTTTTGTGTTAGCTCACATGGGCACATTTCTCTATCAAAGACACATACATGGTGTTACATATATATACACTAAAACTGCTGTAACATTCTTTAAAAAGTTTTGATTGTTGCAATCGGCATAGGAAACACAGACTGTCAGCAAACATAAAAAAACCAAGTAAAATCCCCCTGCTCAATGTTCAAAGTTCGGAAGAAAAAATCGCGCACAAAGAGAGAGAGTAGAGGCAGGAGTTGATACCTTAAGAACTCGTGTGCATCTTCCTGACTGCCGTCACCAATTTGGCAATTAATATTACGCATGTTTGTAAGGATTCTGCTAGGTGACAGTGGACCTCCAGTTTCTGTCAGTAATGTTGCATGCTTCTCCAGTTCACACATAAGACACCAATCTTTAGCACGGCCTAGCAGAAACCGTGTACCATAATTTTAGAATTATTTAAAACAAAAAAGTAACCTGCTCTCCATTATGAGAAACAAAAAGGGGTACATGAGATGTTAGCTTACAGTATTTTGAATGAGATCTACGAAGCAAAAAGATAGTCAGAGGCTTTGTGAAAGTTAGGCATTGCAGCACAGCATTTGCATAGCAACTGTATTTATTGAAAAAATTTAGTTGCCCATCTCAATGCTTGATACAAGTACAAGTAGAAATATCAGAAAGTACCTGTTTCCACAATTTATAAAGCCTCTAGGTGACAAGTTCAAAAAATCACAATGAAAGAACTTCACAAACTCGTCGTATGGAAATAGCATCTGGAAACAAAATACGCATTAGATCTTGTCATCAAATATTTGTAGCAGTGTAGCCAGAAATAGGGTTTCTGTATATATATATATATTGGTATTCAGCTTTTAGTTCTATTGCACTTTACAAACCTTGAATTTTTTCTGCTTATCATTACTTGTTACTGCACGATCAACTTTTGGTGACCTCATAAGACCAATAATCTTCCTCAGTCCCATGCTTGAATTCCCATTGCGTCCTTGTTCAGGATTGTCGTCTTTCAGTCTACCAACCTCTGCATAACAATGACATGATATTATAAAATGAAAGTTATAACTTATAACAAGAAGCACATATGCCCGCTGAAATTATCTAGACATACAAATACATAACAAAGCAATAAAAAGACGGATATTGCCTACTGGATTCATCAGCAAATTGACCCTTTCTCTTCGTGTCTGGACACGAGTGTTCAGTTACTAACTTCACCGCTGATTTCGGTGATTTATGCTGTTTTGGTCCAGGAATGTGCTGTATGCTATTTGCTTTGGTGGTGCTTCTTCCGGAAGTTTCTTTAGATAAACAATCTAATGGTATTTCCTTGTAGCCGGAGGTACTTTCCACGTTGGCTGGGCTTCCTTCACTGGTTAACTCTGGCCCTATGTTGCACGAACTTGTTGCAATTTTGGTTTTATCCTCGAGATTTGAAATTCCAAAACCGTTTTTGGATTCAATTATGTTTTCATGCATTCTACTTTTCGAAGTAGTATATACATTACACGATCCTTTGTTTCTTTCCTGAATTCTTTCTTCTGATGGCTGAGAATTGCGCTCATTTAACTGCAGCCAACAACAGGCGAGCAACATTATTAGATTTCAAATATTAAAGAATGCAAAAGAAACAGATAATAGAGTTACTATTAAGAACCTTGTATTCAACTTGTTTTGACAAATTACTGCTAGATTCGAGGGAAGAAGTAGCTCTATGTCTACAAGCATCTTCAGAAGACTCTGATATTGCTCGGTCCTCACTTATTAACATACCTCCCTTAGATTTACGAGAAACCTGCTTGTCTACAGATCTTCTCTTGATCGAGTAGGGTTTAGAGGTACCCTTCGCGGTGCAAGCAGCAGCTTCTGAGGAGATTGTGCTGTCAGGGGGATAAATCTTATGATGGTCAAGTATATTCTCCTCCCTAAACTGCCTGATTTCATCTTCAAAGCACTGAGAATATATGTTGCCATCTAATAAGATCCTTTCCTGAGTAGGCTTTTCATTTACGAAAGCCTTAGGAGATGAACTGCTGCCGTTGTGTTCCATTTGATGGCACTCGTGCTTGTGAACTTGCCTCCAGTGAAGAATCTGACACTTTCCAGAACTGCAAAACAAGCTTGTCTAAGTTATTAGGAAGCAATTTTAAGAGTCAAGTGCCTCCTTTTTATGGTTCGTTGGAATATTAAATAACAAATTTTTAGGGGACTTCACAAAAAGTAATCTGCAGCAATAGTAAACAGAAGTTATATACAATCACAATCAGAGTTCCCTTAAAGACATTCATATGCTCCCGGTAAATGCATCACCTCGTGCAGTATAATCGATTTTACTGTCTATTGGCTCTATGCTATATAACAACTCTCCTCGTTTGACTGACAAGCACTCAGACCATAACAGTTCTATCTGTTTGGCAAATCATGCAACTCTGAGGATTTATAGAGACATATATAATGAGCAGTACAGCAGTGGAACTGAAAATGTGAGCTCCTATGATACTCTGTGTGTGTGTCTGGATAACCAAGATTAGCAATAGACTTATTCCCCCTCCGAAGAAAAAGATTACTAGTTATCAAGTTTTGCATTTGCATTTAAATACAAAGGATTGGTCAGACTCATACCAGTAGCGAACAGACTTGCAACGGGAGCAGCGAGTCGTAGATGGAGCATAGCATCTCGCACATTCGTGAACATTAATCTTTGGCACTGGTGGTACAATAGGGATAAAAGTTGCAGCAGTCACAGATTCTGTATTAAGCACTTCGTTACCAGCACATTCAGCAAGTAAACTTAATCTTTCCTTCTTCTTTGACACCTCACTCCATCTTCCTAGTAAGAAATAAGCAACCAAAGGAAGCACTACGAAGAACACAAAGAGGGCAATTACATCAGTTTCTTTTGGCTCAAGCATATCCAAACCCGCATACTCATGTCCAACAATCCACTCAATTTACATCTCCATAGCCATCTTCTTTACCTATATATTCAAAAACCAATGTCAATGCCACAAAGAAAAATCAACAATGTGAGCTTTCTGCTATCAATTAACTAATCAACTAACCTAAAATTGCTTTCTAAATGTGTTAGTACAGTTTCAAAATCAAAGAAAGGTTTTTTATACATATAAAGATCAATAGTTCTACACTAGTGTCAATAAAATTCATCAAAAAAAGGTGTTTATACATTAAAAAATTCACATGTATTCAAAGAAAAAGACCCAACTCAAATAAAGTACAAAACCCAATTGAAAAATAATGAATAACTCAAAATACAAGATTCCTACAAGAAAAGCAAAATGGTAAAATTAGATAAATTTTCAATGGCCATGATGCTAAAGGTCATACCTTTACCAAATAGAAGAAAAATCAAGAAAACCCCCACATTCTACTTGAATCTCTTGCTGGTAAACAGATTCTTTGATTCTTGAAATGGTAAGAAAACAAACACAAACACACAGCTGCCCACTCAGTCTCAGTCTTCAGTAGAAATGAATAGGTATATGTACTGTGTGTAATGTATGTATGTAAATGATTCTCTTTCTTTTTTTTTCACAGTTTGCACCCCCACTAGACACAGAGATTCAGAAGGCTTTGTGACCAAATGTTTTTAGGTCCAAACTCATTCTCTATATATTCTCTCTCTCTCTCTCATGCTGCTCGATTTGGCCTTTAAACAATTCAGTGGGCTCCATCCCTTGTGTACTTTTAGTTGATAAACAGGTTTTTCAGTGGACTGGGTAGTGACAAACCCGGCCTAATTTTATCCAAAATTATCAATATAAGCCGGTCCACTTACATATTATTTTCAATAGTTTTTACTTTTTAAAACAATTGATTGATCATTGGTTACTGGAGTAAAAAAAATGGTTAATTATCAAGTTGGCACTAAAATGAAAATAGTATCAAATATAAGTGAAGTCACTAAAGTCCACGTAGCTACCTCGTATATCCAAAGTAACCGCTCTGAAATTTAGTCGATATGTAGACTCCATAATATAGCTTGCTAGAGTATGTTACATGAGGACTTGGAGATAAAAATATTATTATTTAAAATTTTACGATATGACCATTAAAGTTTAGACTTCTTGATACGGCTATTAGAATTTAAACTTTACGACATAATTGTATCAGAGCTTACTATTTAGGACTTCACGATATAGTTTTGTGACTTTACTATGGTGACTTGTCTTCATCATTAGTTCCTAGATATGCTGTCCCAGAAAACACTAATCATCTTGTAATTGCAAATGACTCAGAAGCAAATCCTCGCTACAAATGCTTTATCAAATTTATCGTAGAGTCCTATCTTTTTGATGTTCTGTTTGTTAAATCCACTCTTTACCTGGATATATTAGAGAGACTCTGAGCTATTGCTGCTGGGGATATGGTAGCTGTGGAAAGTGGAGATGAGTAAATTGTTGTTTCATGTCAAATAAAAGAAATCGCCATTTTATTCGATGCAGGTGACAAGAATCAAGCTTTGCGATTACCCAACAAGAACTTTGGTGTTGAGCTAACTGATCAATAACTCACAAACTTCATGACTTTATCAACTATAACAACACTATTGATCTTACAAGGCTCAACAAGAAAAATGTGCTCAGGGAGTGGAGTTTTGTATTTGACATAATGTTGAAGGTGTTCTCATGTGGAAAATTGATGGGATTCAATAAGCTATGTGGCTCAAAAACTTTCTTACTCCCTGGTATATAACCAAGTTCTCAATGTTGGCAAGTTGATTCTGAAAGAACTCACTACCAGGCTTGACAAGTCCATTAAAAAAAGAGGTAATGAGATATTCTTTCCTACTTCATTAAATGTGTTCTTAATTTTAAGCTTTCAAAACTGATTGAGTTGCATGATATCAATAAACAAAGAATTGGGTATTCCAAGTCTATGTCCAAAGTCTTATTTGGCACTTTGGATAGTAGGAATAATGTGGATGTTTCTTTAAGTGTTACTTCTCATATGAGTGACACTTTTGAGAAATATCCCCTTGCACAACCCTGTTAGGAATCATGTGTGTTGTTGATGATAACTCGACACTTAAGCATAATTTGTATAAGTTAATTTGCAGCCTGTCAATGGTTAATATCCTTATGGAGTATCCATTAATAGCGAGCTTATCAATGGATAAGTACTTTTGTAACAAATTCAGCTAAGTCTCTAGTTAGCAGTTAATAGACTAGTCGATCAATGGATATGTCATGTTGTCTGTTAGTGGATGTGATGAATAGGTAGGTGAATTGTAAATACTTAATGCCTTGTAATTCTGCATAAATGAAATGATTATCAATGGATGGTTCACACAATCAATGGCTATAGAGAAAAGTCTATCAATGGATAACAACCAATGGCTAGTCAGAAGAACACTATCAATGTATAAGAATTCAGATATCCATTGATAGTAACTTAACAGTAAGGAATAAGACAAAAATGACTGATACATGGGTTGATACAAGACTCAGTTTGAATATTGAAGCCAATTCAGAGATTATATCTGCTTGGGAATTTAAAGAACAAAGAAACATTTTATTTATGTGCAAAACAAATTGGAGGATTCAAAATGCAATCTATCAAAAAAAAACCATTCAATTTGATCAAGTCACACGGGTGGGGATGTAGAAGCATCTTAATAGACCTAGAAAATATAAAATATTTGTTGTCTAGTAACTTGTAATTTGGTGATATTTAAACCAAGTGTAGCAGTATTAGAGCTTAAGAAATAATATCAACAGAAGTGTATTGTGAGTACAAATAGAGAGAGCTCTTGAGAGCAAACACTGCACATACAACTGTGAAATTACTTTGTAATTTGCAAAGATTATTTCTTTAATATATAACTCAGGTGGTGAGCTCAAAATAAACCACCTGAAATTTTAATATTTGTGTTTTTAATTTCAGTATTGTTTCTACTGTTCTCAAATCATCAAAAAGATCGAAAATATTTTTAATTTATCTTGATTGTATTCAACCCCCTTTCTACAATCATGGGGTTGGAGAAGGCCTTCAACATACAGAAGATGTAAAGGTCAAAGACTAAACTTTTGGTGAGATTGCAAAGCTGTATGAACAGGAAGACTTGATAACTCAACACTAGAACAGGACAGGTAAACAATACTACGTCTACACAGAAATCAGGAAGAAATGAAGACAAGGCAAATACAAAGAATCAAAATATTAGAAGAAGTTTTGAAGTCTACTACAGGTCACTGAAAGAAGTTCATTAACATGTTCNTATTGAAGACTTTCAGGGTTTCAGATGTGTTGAAAATTCAGTGTAAAAGTGCCACTAGAAGATTTCAGTGTATTAGCATTGATTGAATATAGACAGTGTTCGAAGCATAGGAATCTGAAGAAT
>PHNY01002738.1:15395-28430 GCA_003724115.2 Anethum foeniculum
AATATGAACAATTATATTTAATTAAATATAATAATATTATAATCATTAGTAACCAACCAATTACCTTTTTAACTAAAATGCACTATCAATTTAATTAAAATCAAATTAAAAAGTCATATAATATTGGAAAAAAAGCTCGTGCATCGCACGGATTCTAAGCTAGTAATAATTTAATAGATATAATGAGTATAGTTGAGTAAAGTAAGGGATATAGTTAATTTTATATTAAACAATATTATTATTTTTGAAAAATATTAAAATGTAAAGAGTTTAACATTTGAAAAAAAAAACGGTAAAGAAATGAATGAGACGAGGAAGTAATATTTATCTTATCAAGAATCTGAAAACTATCTTTAAATAAAATCAATAGAATTTAAAATAAGACATTTTAAACGAAAATAAGAAAATGAGTATAGCGTTTACTTTATTATGATTAAATATTTTAAAGAAAATGTAATAATTTTTTTATGATTATAATGAAATTGTATTAATATATAGTATAATAAATAAAATATAGAAAAATGTATAATTATGACAAAGTAATTTTTAAAAAATAACTACAAACTTGATTTTTTTTATTTTAAAAACTTTCACGTTTCACGGGTAATAATAGTCTTGACTTGCAATAAAAAGAGATATAATTCATAGAGTTAAGTTCTATGGAGTCCCTATTTTTTGTGGAGTCTTGCAGTCCTTATACGTTCTGCAATTAAAATATTGTATAAAATATTACATAATGTACTATTTTTCTAATCATATTCTACAATAATTATTATTTTAACTAAAATTTTGCAAATCTCATACATTTTACAAGTAGAACACTGCAAAACATATAATTATATAAAACATGCTTAGTTTGCAGAACATACATGTTCATGTTGCAGAACATACATGTTCTACTTGGTAAAATGTGTTAGATTTGCAAGGTTCTAATTAAAAATGCTTAGTTTGCAGAATATACATGTTCATGTTGTAGAACATACATGTTCTACTTGGTAAAATGTGTTAGATTTGCAGGATTCTAATTAAAATAGTAAATTTTGTAGGGACTCCAGACTCCAAAAAAAAAGGGACTCCATAGAACTTAACTCCTTCTCTTAATTTCATAATAATGAAATGATAAAAGTTAACTTTTCAAATTTTGTAAAATCAACTAAATTTTTCAGCAATGATTATAAATCAACAACTTTTTTAAGGCAAACATTACAAACCCTTACCTCTCACCAAAACAAAATAAACAAAATATATTATAGAGAATTCATTTTAGGCCCGAGTCCGACCCACCCAATTAATTAGTAAAGTCAGATGGGAAAGCGTTTACTTGAGGTTGAATCAGCTAAGTATCGTTTCAATTGATATACATACATAAGTTTAATTGGATCATTGCATAATTAGGGTTTTGAGGAAGAGATGGTGTTAGTATTAGCATTGGGCGATCTTCATATTTCACACAGGGCACCTGATTTGCCTCCTAAATTCAAATCTATGCTTGTTCCTGGCAAGATTCAACATATTCTTTGCACTGGCAATTTATGTATCAAAGTTATTACCCTTCCCCTTTATTTCTTTTGATTCACCATGTTAATTATGTGCTTACTGCTATTTCTGTTTGCTATTTCAATTTGTTATGTATCGTATTAAGTCGATTTGTGCTGGATATAAACGATAATTATTTTAAGCATTCCGTTATCTAGAGTAAACTCGAATGTCGTAATTAATATTTGTAGTTTTAGGAGTGAGCAGGCGATGATTGTAGCATGACTCTAATAATAGATACTCAGGAATGTAACTTGTACAATTTGTAGCATGATATGTAGTCGGTTTGGTTCCTAATATAGATTCACGGTTTTGAATACGTTGGTAAAGCTTTTTCCTGGTGATCTCGGGCACTAGTGAGAATTGGGAGTAGTTGACAACTTTGTCTGAGCTTAGTTACCCGTTTTTTGTATGTGTGTCCGTATCTGATATCCTTTGTACCTTTACATTTATTCCTTGTCGATTTTAGTGTGTTCCATCTTGCTTATCTAATAAAGTGATGTTATTTTCTTTCTAGAAATGTGAAGCTTGATATCTTTTGTTACATTTATAAGCACGACTACTGATGCTATCTTAAAGAGCTTGCTGAGGTTTTCCTTGGTATGGCAGTACATAGGATCGAATTGAGCTATGATGATTTGATTTTTATCTAGGTTAGGTAATTTGTTGTTATGCTCTTTCAACAAGAGTTTTTCCCACAAATTATGTGTCTGTAAATAATTTTTAGTTTCTTTATATTATTGTCGCAGTGATGTAGCCATTACTCCTTGGTATGTAGTGCCTTTGTTTGTTTTGTTTTTTTTAAAGAAATTGTATACTACTGTGTTCTTCTCTTCCTAATTTTGGTACATAATTTTTAGGAAATTCATGACTACTTGAGGACAATCTGTCCTGACTTGCATATCACTAGAGGCGAGTATGATGAAGAGACACGTTATCCTGAAACTAAGACGCTGACCATTGGTGAGTTCAAGATTGGAATATGCCATGGTCATCAGGTTTGATTATGTTCATCCGCTGAACAGTTTATCTTGATATATAATTGTTAGAAGAATTTTATGATATTCAAATTATACTATATTTAATATTTATTATGTAGTTATAAGTTATATTATAGATTCAGTAAAATGTTATTAAATGTTTTGACATTATAAACAAGTCTTGTTTCTTTTCCTTGTCCCTTTAATATTTGTTTACATTTTAATCTACTCATCTTTTGTGATTGTTCAAGTTCAACATGATTCGTCAACTAAACATCCTATGTCTAAGCTAGTTAGAGTCTGAAAAGAATCTTACACATAAAAATGTACTTTACTCAATTATTGAAATAAATTGAGGAATGAGTTGTTCCAGGAACAGCATGGGTTACTACTTCGATATTAGGGGAATTATTCTGATATGATTATATATTTTGAAGGTCATTCCATCTGGGGATCTGGATTCATTGGCCATGCTCCAGAGGCAGCTTGACGTAGACATCCTAGTAACAGGCCACACCCATCAGTTCACAGCCTACAAGCATGAAGCAGGAGTAGTAATTAATCCAGGATCTGCAACTGGGGCCTACAGCAGCATAACATATGATGTTAATCCCAGCTTTGTTCTCATGGACATTGATGCACTGCGTGTTGTTGTCTATGTTTATGAACTTATCGACGGGGAAGTTAAGGTTGACAAGATCGATTTCAAGAAGACTACTACAACATAATCCTTTTAACAGATTTCATGGTTCAATAGTATCTGCTCTAAGTCTTATTGTTAGCCAAGTATAGGAGGTCATCATTTGCATGTTGCTGCAGCTTCGCTATTGCGGATTTCATTTGCGGTGGTACACCTAGTTTCTTTTGTTGTCAATTGGAACCATTTGTGAAGGCTGCTAGTGTAGTTTTGAGCTGAATCAAATAAACCATACCGAGGAGCACTTGGTGGAAATATTATGTTGTAACAGTTTCGAAAGACTTGATTTTTTAGTTTTTATATGGTTTGTTAAATGCTAGTTTTAAGTTTCAAGTTGTATATGCTTTCATTTAAAATGAGTTTTTGACGGTAGCTTGTTGGGCAAAAAATTGCCAAATGTTTGTACCAGCTAATGAACATGTCATACATCACCATATATTCGAACTGTGAATTGTTTATGTCCTAAATACAGTGGCCTGTATCATATTATACACGTGAACTATGCTAGAAGGCCATCAGCTGTTTCTGAATATGGTGCTTATAAATGCAGAGCAATGTGATATTTACTTGATTGTGAAAAAATGTGTATTGGCTTCAAGATACCCGTCTGCAAATCTTTTTGTTCTCATAGAGATCACCCATGAAATTAGTAATTTAGATGGGCAACTACAATGTTTCCACATAAGCACTTGAGAGTTGAGGCAGAACCTCCATTATACTCTGTAATAAACCCCTAGACCATTATGTGCTCACGAGTCTATCCAAGAACATTTGCTGGTTATAATCGAACATAATCTATACAAGCTAATTGCAAAAAATGTTAATTTTCTTTTAGAAATAGCCCGTCTGCAAATCATTTTGTTCTCAGATAAAGATTAATCCCTCAAACTAGTTATTTAAAATCGATAACTAAAATGTTCACACATAAGCACAATTACTTGAAAGCAGAAAAACAAAGCTAGCCAAAAGATACATTCTCTTCTGTTGTAAACCTATAGACCATAATGTGCTGATAAGTCTCCCCTGGATTCACAATTTGTGAAGGGAAATTTGGCTGATTCACGGCATCAGGAAATTCTTGAGTCTCCAGACAAAGTCCAGCATACTTGTGATAAACAAACCTTGATTTTCCCTTCTCATTGTCTATCATGTTACTGGTATAGAACTGAACTCCTGGTTGATTAGTCCAAAGTTCCATCTTTCTCCCGGATTTGCTGTCATACACTATAGCAGCCTTGTTCAAATGCTTCTTACTGGTGCCATCAAGCACATAATTGATATCATATCCATCTGAGAGTTCACCTATTTTGCTTCCAATCTCACGAGCTTGTAGAAAATCATATGCTGTCCCTGCCACAGGTACGATATGGCCTGTGGGAATCAAGTCTTTCTTAACTGGGGTGATCTTGGATGCTAATAGTTGGATGCTGTGTGACAAAATATTGCCACTGTTATGCCCTGCCAGATTCCAGTAAGTGTGTGAAGCTAGGTTTATAGGAGTGGCCTTATTCTTAGGCTTTGCTTTCATCTTCAGCGCCAGCTTATTTGTATCCATCAACATATATGTAACTTCAACTGAAACATCGCCAGGAAATCCTGTTCCATTTGAAACAATTCAACTTGTTAAACTAATAACCTCAATTCAACAGAAAAACGGATGCAGCAGAGAAGCTACAAGTATGTACCATCTTCACCATCCGGACTGCTGTAAGTGAGTGTAATATCGCTATTCGCCTGGTAATGTTTAACAGCCCATATCATCTCGCTGAATCCCATTTTACCACCTGGTATTTTATGTTGCATTTCATTATCTATATATCTGGGAAAAAAAGAAGAAAGACTTGTATCTTGTACCGTGGAGAGTGTTATTGCCATCATTGGCAGACAAATGATACACAACACCATCAAGAGTAAATCGAGCGTTTGCAATCCTGTTAGCCACACGCTCCACTATAGCACCAAAGTATGTGGTATCATTCTGTATAACAAATAACTCATTGAACCATTACAGCAATTCAATCATCTCTTTTAAGAAAAAATAGAACGAAAATAAACTGTGCTTCAAGATTCATCTAATTGTACGAATATGTTATCAGCAATATTCTGAAAATTCCTACAGATTATTCTTTCAAAGATCATAGATAAAGAAGACAGTGCATTTATAGATCAGACCAATAAAAACTTGAAAACACTTCTCCACGAAATCAATTTTTTCCCTTCTAAAAATGACAGTAAACATGCAGAAACTGGCCATTTTGTTGGCATTTAGTAATTCAGGTTCATAATTTAGTGCAATTCAACCATTATATATTTACTGGATCTGATAATCATTCTAGAGATGCTGCTGAAAAGCATTAACCATCTAACAATCGTGATCATTCTAGAAACTGACCGAGTAATCCTTAACGGAGTTATAACCAAGCACTACATCATCAAGTTTGCCTGAAAAACAACATATAAAGTATCAAAAGCATTTGAGATCAATAGTACTCTTTTTGCTAAAAGAAAAAGAAATCAGAAAACCAACCGTTTTTATCAGGGAGCATGACAGACAAAACAGTGGCACCATAGTTGGTAACCTTGATAGAAAAAATTTCCTCTTTTCAGTTCATAAACACCAATGTTTCCTCCTCTATTTGTAATGCTTGAATTTAGTTGAATCAAAAGATTAAGTATTAAAAACACACAGATTGATACTGAGAGTTCAGCCATTGTATATTTACACTGCCCCTGGTAAAATGAGTGTGCTTTTTAATATTGATATAATCATATAGCAATGCAAGAGTAATTTTGACACAATGTAAATAGCTAGTTGTAAGTTGTAACAGACATGCGATTAAAAGTCGTAACCGATGCAGAAGGCTCAGTCAGCTACGTGAGAAACATGAACCAACATTATCTAAAGTCACTTTAATAGTAATATTGGCATCTATAATCATTTAGTAAGTCACGATTTTTTTGCTTGCTCGTTGAAGTTCCAATTACTGTAAATGTTTGGGAATAATAATTATCGAAAATTGATCATTATTGTAGACTTTTTCGTGGATCACTGATCATTTACCAACTTGCCTCATCAAGTGGAGTATTCTCATCTTTTTCTACCTTGCATGACATTAGTTTGTGACTCTGTATTACATTCACTAAACATTTCAATCCTAAAAAGACGAATTTTCTTCTTATAACTTTTTATTTCGACTTCAATTTGAATTAAAGCGATAATTGTAAATTAAATTACTTGATTAAAATGTTCGAATTGGTTTCAAATCGATCAGGTCAGCTTAAACCTAAGTCTTGTTCTAAATAACATTCTTGCTAACACAAAATTTTGAAAGTGTGTCAGATGCAACCTTGAACGCGATTCCATAAGCATAAAATTGAGGGCTGAGACGAGGAAGATCAATGACTGGCCAAGAAGGTTTTACGATATTTGTAACCACACTTCACAGCTTATGCTATATTCATTAAGAGAAAATCCTGAATCAGATGTACAATGTATGTTTATACTCATTTATTTATGTATAGGCACAAATTTATACACATTATAATGTACACATGCCTGAGCAAGGCATTGCAAAAAAACAGATAATAGTCCTCTTAGCTATCAGTAACTTTCATAAAAAAGAAAGATACCAACAGTTGATATATCACTAATCTTTCTTAGATCATATTGCAGTCCAGCTCTGCTCCACAGATTCCTTTAGCGCAATCTTAGTGTTCTCACTGAAGATCAGAGCAGCTTCGCTCTTCAAAGTTTGCAGGAGAACTAGAGCGGGGCCACAAAGCAGAGACTGCAAGGTAAGGTTACCATAAACATTTAACTGACCCAAATTATTCAAATGAAAAAGAGACTGTAATGCACAATTATAATTACAGGCATCTATGAATAAAGTCTCATTATCAGTTCTTTATTTTTCCATCACTACTGTCAAGCTCTAAGCAACTGATTCAAATAAAATACTCAAAAAGTACAATCCTAGAAACATTTCTTAAAGGAGGATAATAAGGTAGGCATGGCTGCCAGTGCCCCTCTATTCCAATTGTCAACAATATGTATTACCAGTAGATTTTAGCTCCCTTAGATATCAATTTAATTGTCTAAGAGTACAGAAACAACCAAGATTGCATTGCCTCCTAAAACATGCTAAAGGCAATAAATGCTGGGCATCACTTTACTAACCAAAATAAGTATTTAATACTCGATCATCACACAATATTTGCCGCGATAGGTACCCGTCTATTGTAATACAGAAAAAGTATCTAAAATTATGCATAATAGTAACATGTAACGCATACATTAATATGATTTCAAAGATTGTGTTGGACGGAAACGCACTTCGATTTCTCCAATCCAGTGTTTTCAATATCTGAAAAAGAAAAACAAACAAGACATGGTGTCATGAACACTAGTATACGGTCATCGAAATATTGAAGAAACTCTACTATAAGAATGCCAAAATATTAAAGGCAATTTCCTTCACGCATCAAAATTAAATATACTTAAATAACCCAATTCAAATCACGAGAGAAAAAAACCAGAACAAGACAAAGCGCATTTATATCCAAGACAAGCAGTTCATACCTCTTTCAAATCGTTGAGAAAAGAAACATGTCTGTCGTAGAAGAGAGCTAGACTCTGGATTCCAAGCCGAAGTAATTAATCTGCAATATCCCACTTTGCAAATATCCATTTCATCCATGTAGAAAAGCAATGCATAGATAGGTATTCTGGTAGATCCACCTAGTAAAAAAAAAAAAATTAATTAGTGACTGAACTTAAGAGCTAACTATCAGCCGGCCAAAATTATTTCTGACCAGGGGCCGGAGCCAAGTACGCAGGGCACTAAATAGCATGCTCCAGGGCCATTATATGCACCAATGACACTTTTCATATAAGAACTTTATACAGACTTCTGAAACACCATAGAGCATAATGAAAAAGCATGGAACCTTGTTGAATGCTACAGGCTGGGACCTTTTCAGAATCATCATGTAAATACTTTTATTCGAGATAGCTAGGATTTAGAATTTCCCAAGAAAATATTTAGGAGGATATTTGGCCAATCAAGATTTTTAAGAAGATAATTGTCCAGGAACCAGAATCTGGCTCATTTGCAAACTTATTTTTCTTTCACGTGTCTTTGGTGCATTACTTCCATTCTTGGCTCATTACTAGGTGGGCATCAAGGCTGATTGAGCAAGATCACAAGGGGTGACAAAGTGTAAAGTTTCAGCATGGCTGGCTTAGTAAAATTAATGTCGTGAAAACACATTAATGGCTAATCGTAGGTTGTTCTGAGTCTTCTGACATAGTTTTGTTCTCACCCATCACAAAGTAAACAAGAAGCCATCACGATTACAATTTTAAATTTATTAAGGTCTCAATTATTTTTGTACCCTGTAATCTTTTCCAATACATATACAGTTTTTTTTTTTATATATATATATATATATAAAAAGCTTCCTTGCATGCAAATTGAAGATTTAAGCTAAAATAACTATTAATATTCCAAGTTTAACTAGTAAATATAAGACGCGAAAATATGATAGACAAAAAAAGACAAAGCAAAAGACAGCATATAACACATCATTTGGCAAAAAATACAACTTACAGTGTTCCACGCAGTAGAATAGTCATCTGTAGAGAGCAACCAGCTACTTGACTTGGATAACAAACTTGGACTATTGTTTGAAAAATCAAGATCAAACAAATCATTATTGCTCTTATCATGATCAAAATCTTTTCTCCTTTTCTTTCTATGCTTCTCTTTCTTCCTGCGTTTAAAACCAACTGAAGTTCTTTCATCTGAATCAGATATGATATCTTCAGAAAATCCACTAGAATCTAATAAAGGATACTTTTCGGAATTGCGAAAAGATATTCCATTACTTTGAAAGATTATTTCCCATGATTCATGAGTCTGTGATTCCTCCAATAATCTGTAGTGAAGAGCAAAAGACTGCAGTCCCAGCCACTTAATCGAATTCAGGGATTTAGTTTTTAAACATTCTACCATAAGAGGAGCCAAACTATTGGGATGGCATGAGGATACACAAACCTGCAGCACTATATCCTGGATTTGCATTTTCTCCTCGTGTGCCTCTTCTTCACGGATTAGACGCACAAGCTGCCTCCCTTTGTTCACAACTGCATTCAACATAAGTAACTGATCCAGAGAGTCAGAAATTCTGAACTTCGATAATATCATCTCAAACCAATAAGATGAACTACCAGTGTCCATATGTTCCCTCTTCAACTTAAGATATTTACGGCTTAATTCCAGGAAAAGAAGCAAGTCTTTCTCTTCAAGAACAACAAGAAGCTGTTGACATAGAGATGAAAAAGATTCCTCCATCAAAAACTCACTTATAACTTCCCACATCTCTTTCGAGTCCTCTTTATACATCAAATCAAGAAACAACTCAACAAAGAATTTTGAATCCATGAACAAAATTTCCCCACCTTCTAGTGACTCAGCAAACTCTCTGGATAACCAAAACTCAGGCACATATTCAAGGAAATTTTCAACAGTTTGTTGAATATCAATATCAAGAAAATAATGAGGCTTTGTGGCAACCACTGCAGGTGATTGCCCATGTTTTCCTTTCCATTCAAGCTCTTCCCAGCAGATGTCTCGATTTACAAAAGCAAATTGTGATAATGCCTTGGCACCTTTTCTGTGTTGCATATCACCACTCCCTGCAAAGCTGGAGAACCATTGCATAATACGATCAGGATGTCCTGCATGTTCAATAAAAAGGCTAAATGAATCTTGCACTAGATGCTAGGTAGAGATGCTAATATGCATATTAAGTGCAAAAAAGAGGGAAAAAAAAAGGAGACGATGGGACATCCGTATAGTCTATAGTCCAAAGTACAAATTGATGCAAAACACCTAATGAGATATATTTGTAAGCATAGGAGGGAACAAATAATTTAGGTATACAATTCAGAAATATATAGTAGGGTCCATAGCAGCAGAAGTATAGATAAGTTATTTACCAGAACCAGTAGAGTTCTCGATACCAATAATCAATAATTTTGTTATATATGTTGAAGCCACAATTTTAAGCTCCCTGTTTTTACTTCAATTAACAAGAAAAACTCATATCCTAAATGGAAAAAAATTACAATAGTGCTAAATGCCAACTACAAATTGAAGCATGCCAAGTTATGTCCCACCTAGAGGTAGGTCTTAGGAAAAGATGTTAGCCTTACCCCTAATTCTAAAAGTAGAGAGGTGTTCCTTTGAAGAGATGTTCAGTTTTAGAAAATTTAAAAAAAAAAAAAAATTATGTTTATTTCTTAAAATTTTGACTATTTTGCAAGTTCTTAGATTTCACAAATTTCTGGAAGCTGCGAAAAGGTATCACAGTGCAAATGCACACTACAGAAAATCCTAAATAACAATCCCCCTAATTCACTGGATAGCATATACAACAAATCCTAATAAAAAAAACCTGATCAAATTTGTGTGTCATATTTTAATTGTAGCTCACACCAGAATTAAATCTGAGTTTAGCTCAAGTCTAAACTCTAAAGTGAAAAATAGAAAAGAAAAATCCAAAAAAATTACCTCTGAAGAAACTCTCTAGCATGTGACTATTCTTGGCTAAGATAGCTCCAACTTTTTTCGGTCTCTTTTCGAAGATCATCTGCAACAGCTGAGATGCAAGGCCAAGCTTACGTGGTTTGGACCTTAATAACTTCATAAATACCTCTTGTTGGTTGTGGCGATTTAATGACCTCATGTCGGAAAGAGTGTTGCAAAGCCATAAGCGAGCCTCGGATCGACCCCCAGATGACATCAGTGATAAGATAATCGTTTCCAACTTAGTCAAGAGAGAAATTCTCTGCTTTACAGATGCATCATCCTCTATGTCATTCCATGTAGGTTCAGACAAGTACAATTCAACCATTTTATGCCTGAAATGTCAACATACTCTACTCAGGCAACAAGTCAAGAATGCTCACTTCCCAAATAACACGCATTTATATTCAAATATCTAACACGGGAAGCTATATAAAATGACAAATTACGTCATATCCACTAAAGTTTGTTCTAAATATGGCTTTTACCTCGAATTATAAACGAACATTCTATATTCACAAAAATAAGAAAATGCTGAACCAACAAACACATATCTATAATTCTATATGAATTTTAAGTAAAAACAAATAGACACTTATCCGCGACACCAATCAATAATTTACCTGGCTTCACTAATCGATAATTTACTTGATCTACTAGGAAGACAAACACAAACACTTATCTATACCAATTTAAGTAATCACAAGAGAAATTGCACCTAGCGCACAAAACTCCCGCATCACCAAGGTCTATAGACACCGAAATTCACGAGGCTTATATTAATCAACCATAGGCATTACTCTCCAATTCAAAGATTCCGACATTCAAATTATCATAATATAACCAATTGCCATCAAAATAACTTTATTAATGTTTAACAAGAGTTATGAACTTGTTCTTATCATATTCGAGTCATCTCGAGTTTATTTTATCCTCGAAAAACATATGTCTATGCTAACTTGTGAAACTTCACTAAGCAAGAGCTTGATAATGCAATACAACACTTCGTACTAGTTCAATTTATACAAGTAATTCCCCACAAAGTTTTTATAATTAGCTACTACTCAATTAAAGTAATAAAACTGGAATCAAATAAAAGCATGGAAATATTTCAATTACATAAAATAGAATTTGGGGAAAATATGAAGCTTACCTCAAGTTGATAGGTTCGCCGGAGCAAAAAATAAACCCGACAGATCTTTAAAGCACGAGCACCAGACTCACAATTGTTCATACATATATTAAATCAACAATCACCTATTGGGTCCAAGTTTTAAGGTGAAAAATAGGGCTGAATTCCGGCCTATTGGGCTTTTAACAGAAGTTTGGGCCTTGCCGCTTTTCTTGCAAGTTGACATGCACATCGGATATTTTTTTGGCCTGTTTGTTTTATCTACAGGTTAACTTATCAATAAACTTTTCTTGCTAAATAACTTATCAATGAAATTTATTAATAATATAAGTTAAATAAAATTTTAATTTATAAATCACTTACCGGATAATCACATGAGTTTTTGATATACTAAAAATGTTATTTCTAAAGACTTATAAATCTAAGAATAAAATAAATTTTAATTTTCATCCTGAAAAATTAGTGAACATTTTATTATATTATAATAAAACGTAATGCTTAGGTTACTATGCCTGACGTCAATCTAAACTGGACGAATGGACTACCAATCCAAACAGCCAGCAGCCACACATAGGGTTTTGGATAATTAAGCATAGACAATACTGTAATTTGTCAACTTCAGCAATATATTTAATTTGCTTCTTTCTTAAAAAATTGTTTTTGATTTTGCTGTACCTTTCAAAAATAATAATAATTCAGCTGTCGCATTTGTACAAGGAAGCTATATACACTGCATATACATAAAGCTTTTGATTGTCATAAATACAGAAGATTAAAGAAGGTGATCATTATGATCATTCTCAATTAGCAAACTATGCAACAAAGAAAAAAGGTTAGACAAAATGATAAAATTTATGGATATTTAAATGCATAAATGAAAAATTATCTACCAAAGTGCGATAAGATAATTGAAGTGATAAGCAATCTATTATATATATATAATAGAGCAAATAGGGGTTCATGAGACAATTTAATCATGTTAAATTACTATTTTACCCCCACATTATTATATATTAATGACATTTTTATTAATGCGCATGTATTAATTATATCTTATTTAATATACATGTATTAATTAGTCTAACTATTGTTACATATAAT